>QNQO01004237.1:0-31215 GCA_003290165.1 Berberis thunbergii | reverse complement strand
TTAATTAAGAGATTCCACTATTCCGATGGGGCTTAAATTTTCATAGAATGTGAGAGAGCACATTGGATGATTGGAACGGAGATTCTATGTTCATCCACCAGCTGAATTACCAACACCCCTAACTTTGGTAATCATCATTAGCTTTAAACCAACAATTCTAGCCAGTCGGGTTTGGTATCTACTTTAGGTCAAGTTTTGGTTTATTTACACTTATACCCCCCATCTATAGATAGTATTTGTAGTTATGTTTTAAAGATAATGAGTAAAAAGTATAGAAAATTAAAAAAAATTAAATAAAAACCTAAAACATGACTACCAAACTTGGCTAACTAGACTTACTCAGCTTTGAACAAGAATATCAATGAGCTAGGTCCAATTATGGCCAAATTGTAAGCTTTGTCAATATTAAGCCCAACCTGATGGATTTGGGCCGAAACCTGATACCCAATTTTTCGGCACACCCATTACAATAAAATAATGGTTAGGGCTTTGACATCAAATTATGTGGGCTTTATTAAAAAAGTGACATTCTCTTTACAACCCAACTTAGCTTTTCCTTTGATTTTTTTCTTTTTTCTTTTTTTGGGTTTGTCTAGTATCACCAGCTGAACAGAAGAAAAAAAAAAAAAAACTCTACAGAAACCCATCATCCACCATCGAAGAACAAGCACCACTTACTTCTTTACCTTTCTTAGATATGCATACCAGATTATAGTCCAGACAAGAGAAATGGTTCGGATTCTGCCATCTTAGTTGACGTGAATATTGCAGCTGGTATGTCAAAAATGTTTGTGGCAATCTGCGTGGCCGGGTTATGTCTTATGATCCTCATTTTCAGATCCTATATATATGTCGCATTTTGTGTATCTTTCAAAATATGAACTTCTTATTACTCTTATTAAAGATGCCAGATGCTCTTCAGTAAAATTCGAGAGAAATAATCTGTAAATAGAATGAATCAATGAGACACAATGGTAGATTTATATAAGAAGAGATATTACAAGAATTACATTTGGGAACAAAGACTGAAATTATATGTTCTCATATGTTACAGGCTTTTCAATCTATTAATACTGAAATTAAATGTTCTCCTATGTTCATTATATTGTCCTTGCTATACCTTTAAATATTTAGATTGCATTTATTGGTTTTCAAAAGTTAAGAAAAAAAAAAAAAAAAAAAAGGAAATAGATGCACTTATACGTCCTTGCTATGTTCATTATATTGTCCTTGCCATTCTTCAGTCACGTTTTTTATTTTGCGTAGATGATAACAATCCATTTGCAAAGATCGTTGTTATTGATTCATGTTCTAAAGTCCTTGCTATGTTCATTATATTGTCCTTTTCCTTTTCAGTCATACGACTTAATCATTCAGGCTTCAGGGAGTCGTTCTCTGTGAAGAGCTCTATAGTGATCACATTGTTCTTCGGACATATTAACTCTTATTTGTCTATGTTAATCACGATTTTGTTCTCTTTCAACTGTTCTTTGGGTTTCCATATCTTTTATTTGATATATTAGAAAATAATTATGGTTGAAAAATGTTAATTTCACGTTATCTTATTGTTGAAAAGTGTTCATTTCAAGGTTATTAATAATAATAATAATAATAATAATAATAATGGTAATAATCAAGTAAATGTTACGAAGAATGAGGTATATGTTGCACACAAATATTGCATCTTAAAACGGTAAGTAGCGATTGAAAATATAAAAGAGATTTACAGGGGGTATTCAATCATGGATTTTAATAGAGTCTGAAAGACTTTAAATCTCATGGATTTTAATAGAGTCTGAAAGACTTTACAGAATTCACTGGATTTTAATGGATTTTAAGTGACTGAATTTTGTGGAATTTACAGAATTCACTGGATTTTAATGGATTTTATTATTCGATTTTCTGAATTTTATAAAGGATTGTTATGGATTTTAATAGATTGTTATTATTGGATTTTTAGTATTGGACTAAAAAGCTCATTCTCATCTGCTGTTAATTCACTTATGTCATTAGCAGCAAGGACGGGAAGAGAATTGGGTTGGTTTTTTAAGTAACGCTGGCTCGAGCCTGCCTTTTCCATTATCTATCTCATGATAATACACACTTTAGTAATAAATCCAACAAATAAACTTGACAAACTTGATAAACAAAAAAAAAATATTGATGGACAAAACTTAATTTTGTCTTTTCCACAAAAATATCACATTTCTAAGCGCCATATCCATCTCATCCTACAAGTTTCAACATCATACATAACTTTCGGAATGTAATGATATTACTTTTAGCACATACATAACTTTCGGAATGTAATGATATTACTTTTAGCATGTTTATGTATTACTTTCATGTATCCATAAATTCTTTTAAAATGTCTAAACCAAATAGTTTAATGAATGAGATTAAAAGCACTGATCGAAAAGAAAAAAATTATATTAGTAATAGGAATGTTGTTATTAATCAATATTCTCACTTACATGAAATCAACATTCTCTCAAAAAATGGAGGAAGAAAAAGATAAATGTGTGGTAGTTTTGGAAATAAAAAAATATAAGAATATTGATAAAGAAAGTATATTGGATAAACACAAGGCCTTAAGTAAGGTAAGCCAAACACATTCTCAACATATCTCACGTGCACTCACCAACCCTTTGTTTCCAAACAGGTTCCTTCATGACATAATGAATTGCACCAACTCTCTGTTTCCAAACAAGTTCCTTCATGACAAAAGGAATTGTGTGTAAGGACCATTTCCTAATTCATGTTTTTTTTTCCCACATTATTACCATAAGTAGCTATTTTCAAAGTTATATTTTTGTAAAGTAGAGAGTTGTCATACACCCTAATGTGTCATAAACTGCCCATCAAAGAAGAACCTGCATTTGCCATAATAGCTCGCACATCTGCAAAATCAACATTCACCAAACCTGGTATCTGCAATGAGAACCCACCACCAATTATTCAACAAGAAAATATTATGTATCACATTTTGTGAATGGTATTAAAACACAATCACGAAAATTCCAGCTTGCTTGTAGTGAATAAATGGTATAGAACAGGAATACAATTAAGACAACACTAATGAATTTTCCATACTGACACTGCAGAAGTTGAGGTGTCACAATTGACGTACAGATTCAATTAAACAATTATAGAATCAAACCTATGTCTCCCATACATTTAGACCATACATGAAGGGAGGGGATTCCGTTAAAAAATTATAACATCACATAGTGCACGTACTGTAATGATATCAGAGATGCCGCGAACACCTTGCCTAAGTATATCATCAGCCAAGTTAAATGCCTCCGTTACAGGAGTGGCAGGGGAAACTGCGGTCAACAACTTATCATTTGGAATGACAATCAGTGTGTCAACATTGTCTCTTAAAGCTGCAATTCCTTCATGTGCTTGAACTGCTCGCCTTCATCCCTCAAAAGAGAATGGGGTTGTAACAATACCAACAGTTAGGATCCCCATCGACTTTGCAATACCTGCAATAACTGGTGCTGCACCTGTGCCAGTTCCACCGCCCATTCCAGCCTACATTAACCACTTTGGAATGAATAATAGGAAAACAACAACATATGAGAGAAGCCCATCAGAAAATGAATGGATCTCAAGTGAAAGGTGGTATCTTTATTCTGTATAATACTGACAAATTGCAAAGATTCTTCATTTTAGTAGAATTCTAAGGCCATGCATGTTCCCAAAGTGGCTCAAATGCAGGCCATGTCTTCATTCCTTGAACAATTTGTTAATTGAATGATATGAGAGGGCGCCCCCATTTAAACTCTAATTCTATCAAAACTGAATTTACTGAAATGGTAGTGAGTAACTGAATTTCATAGTTATTGCAGACATACCGTTACAAAAACCATGTTAGAACCATCAAGTGCCTCCTCTATTGCTTCTCTGCTTTCCTTGGCTGCACTTGTGCCAACATTCGGGTTCCCGCTGGCACCTAGACCCCTGGTTACCTCTTTGCCTATTTGCAAATGGTTCTCTGGAAATACAGGTGACGTCCTCATTGCTTGAACATCCGTGTTAACTACCCAAAACTCTACACCATTCATGGAACTCTGGATCATTCTATTAACAACATTTGACCCACCACCCCCAACACCAATAACCTTTATTTTTGCTTCATTGTAATTATTTGGACAAGTAACATCTCCGAAGCTCTCGGTCGCATTGTCACCAAACAAATCATCCTTTTGGGGCTAGTAATTCTGTCACTGCCCTGACCTCCCCTAAGCTGATTGATTCCAGCATGTGAATTAAGATAAGGGCCTTGACAATGATATGGATCTACACTGAAGTTGTTGGTTGAAGATCTTACAAGAAGCGAATTCAATGTGATTTTTTGGTCAAGACCCCACAGGTTGTTCTTCTCATCAAACATCTTCAGGGAGCTAACTTTATTAGACCGAATATCAATAGAATCTCTACCACCAATAATGGCTGATGAGCTCACTAAACTGTGAGTGTCAGAAGGTGAAAAACAAGACAGATGAGTTGCCATCATAAACAAGAAAAAAACCCAAATCTCTACAACTCCAATAAATGTAATGGTGCTCTAAAAATTCAAAACCCCAATTGCTCAAATGTATGTAATTCCATCAGAAAGCTTCATTTTAACACCTGCTCATCAAAATGCAAACAGTCACTTAAAAATCCAAACTTTCTAATTACCCATGAAGCAAAATCCAAAGCATTCAATGTAATATCAATCCAAACAGGTACACTAAGCTTTTTCATTCAAGATCTGTTCAATGCAACCAATTAACCCGAAAATCACCCAACCCGTAAAAGTAGAAAGCAACACAAAGAGACCCAGAAAGCCAAACACAAACAAAATGCAAACCCCCAGAGTCCAAACACCCTCAAATCATCAAAAAATGCAGAAATTGAGAAACGGGTATTGAAGGAAACAGGTGGAAAGTTGAAGTACCAGTGACAATTGTGAAGTACCATAGTGAGTGAGCATTGCAAGTATTTCCTTAAAAGGCAAAGCTGGAGAAGAAGAACTTTGGCTGTTTTGCTTTGTTGAACTAATAATGAGCGAACAAGTGAGTGTTTTGGGGGTTTCGGGGTTTGTTGAAAAGAGAAAGAGAAAGAACAGGCGTTGAAAAAATCTCAAAAGATATGGATTTGAGGTGGATCTCTCTGTCTTTGATTGAAGACACAAACATGAATGGGGAAAGATTGAAGAGATGGGTAACTTCGGAGTGCTCATCTTTCGCTATTAGAGTAATGGATTGGATGAGATCAGTTTATTGATTACAGATGACTGATTCTTTGCAGGTTGGTTTCAGGTACATGGCACAAAACAGAGTAAAGAAGCGAATGGGAAAAGGAAGAAAGGCCATGGCTGCTTCTGCTGTGGCCACAACCACCTCGATTACTCTCCCCTGCTCCACATTCTCCGTAACAATCGGCTTTGCTTCATTATTCAGCTGTTGTGGAGTCACCACCACTGGTGGTTCTTGATTTGAAGACCCTTTTCGAAAAATCCATCTTCTCTTCTCCCTCTCCTGCACAAAATCCAACAAACCCAAAAAACTCAATAAAAACAACACAACCCCATTTCTCCCAATCCAATGAAAAGTTCGAAAACAACATAATTCGCACCTTTGCTCCTTCAAGATCAGGTTCGTCTTTCTTCTTGAAAGCCCTCTTCTGCACAACGTGAGAAAGCAAGCAACCTGAGGTTCTTGCGAGTTCTTCATCAAATGAGATCCCTTCAAATGATGGAAATCTGGTCAAGACAATCGAATAGATGAGCAACTAGCGAGATCTTGTGGCAGAGGAACCACCAGCAAGCCCTAGGTGTTGGTGGGAGAGATGAAGAAGAGATTGAAATACGAGGGGTAGAAGCCGAATTTGAAAAGGGTTTTGTTATTTATACCTTTCATGCATAAATCCTTCAAAGTCCTTCAAAGTCTATCAAGTCAACAAATCCATTAAAATCCACTGTTACTTGAATACCCCTAAATTTTATTGTATTGTTTAAAATCCATGATTGAATACCCATTATTTTAATGGATTATAAAACAATCATTTAAAATCTATATTTGAATACCCCTAGATTTCATTGTATTGTTTAAATCCTTAATTGAATACCCCTATATTTTAATGGACTTTAAAATCTTTCATAATCTATTAAAATACATGATTGAATACCCCCATAATTTTGTAAAAACGCCGTCAAAGAGTATACTTGTTCTATCTTTCTTCTTCTTTGTTATTTTTCTTCTTTCTTCTTTGTCATTCCTGTATCGTCTAGGGTTACCGTTCTTCACTCGATTCAGTCTAGGGTTACCGTCCTCCAACATTCTCTCCTTCCTCTTGAACCCTTATTTTCCTTTGCAGCTATTACAGGGATTGACCGACTCCTCATCATCTCTTACATCTCGGTAAGCTTTTATGTAAATCCCCATTTTGTTTCTCTTTACATATATGTTTTGGAAGGAGAGATTGGGAGCAGTGGGAGTTGGATATTGAGCAAGTTCAGTATGCTACTGTTGATGTCCTTTCAGATTGGGAAGGGGCTCAGTGCATGGAAATATATGCCGATTGATTGATTGATGGATGGACAGTTCGTGTTCGAGTTGTTCGGTTTCGGGGTTTTCTTGTTGATAGATCAGATACAAAGGAGTTGGAGGTACAGTTAACTAGTTCTGTAAGTTTTTGTGAAGATAGGGTTTGGAGAAGTTCCAACTTCCATGTTGTTTTGCAAGAAAGTTGATACACACAATAGTTAGTAATGTTTCTATTAATTAGTGTTTCGGAGGATTAACTAAAACCATTTGATGGATGTTAGCCTTGGTTTGATCATCTAAATGAATACATTTTGTGCATGGTACTAAGTCAGTTTGTGTAGAAATCTGGAGCACACTTGATACTAAGCTTTAATTGGGTTTTCAGTGATTAGTAAATGCTTTGTACTAGTATTTATTGTTTTGGGGATTATTAACTGGAACAATGATAGTTATTGTTGGCTTGGTTTGATCATCTATGAATCAACTTTGCATTTTAGCTTTATGCTTGTAGAGTTTGATCATCACAGTGGATCCCATTTATCTATAGAGGTCTGTCTAGGGCATGACAGTATGATTGATTCATGTTTTTCTGAATTGGGTTTTTGTTGTTGGATGAATATCAAGTTCAGTATGCTCGTTTTAATACTTATCTCTATTTGAGATTGGGAAGAGGCTCAGTGCATGGCAATATGATGATTGATTGAGTTTTTGATTTAGGGTTTGTTGTGTAGAGACTAGAGTTTGCATTTCATCTAACACAAATGACGAGTAATTGTGTTTTGCTTATGGTTTAGGATTTGGGGTTTGATAAAAATCAGAGGTGATGCAGTTAAGTGTTTGTGAAGATAGAGCTTGGAGAAATTCTACTTTAGTTGAGTTTACAACATGTTAATTTTTGAGTTTGTGCATAAATTTGAAGCACTATTGATCTTGAAACTGATGGTGTTTTGAGTGATTATTACATGTTTTTATTAGTGTTTGTTGCTTTTCGGGATGATTAACTAGAACCATTGATAGTTGTTTGTCTTGGTGTGTGTAATATCCTTGTGTGGACGGACCTAAGGGGGAGGGTGCGGGAGAAGCCCAATAGGCTCGTGGATCCCAAAAGGGGTTGGGCGAGCTACAAAGGGGAGATTATAGTTCCACATCGCCTAGGTGAGGGATGAGGATGTGCTATATATGTACGAGGTTGGACCTACAAAGTACTACGCGTTTTAAAGCCATGCGGGCCTTGGGCTCAAAACAGACAATATAGTACTTTGTGGATCGAGTTGTGACAGAATGGTATCAGAGCTGTACCTAGTCGATAGTGTGCCAGCGGGGACGTGACCTAGTGGAAGTGTGCCAACGGGGACGTTGGGCTCCCTTAGGGGGTGGACTATAATACCCTTGTGTGAGTGGACCTGGGGGGAGGGTACGGAAGAAGCCCAATGAGCCTGTGGATCCCAAGAGGGGTTGAGCGAGCTACAAAGGGGAGATTATAGTCTCACATCTCATAGGTGAGGGAAATGGATGTATTATATATGTACGAGGTTGGATCTACAAAGTACTATGCGTTTTAAAGTCGTGCAGGCCTTGGGCCCAAAGCGGACAATATAGTATTCTGTAAATCGGGTCATGACAGTGTGATCATCTAAATGAATCCATGGATGTCAATTTTGTATAAATCTGGAGCACAATTGATATTGAAACTGATTGGGTTTTCAGTAATTAGTAAATGGTTTCTACTAGTGTTTTTTGTTTGGGGATGATTAACTGGAACATTGATAGTTGTTGTTTATTTGATTTGGATTGTCATAATGGATCCATGTGTGCATGTTATTGTCATAATGTTTTACTTTTAAGTGTTTGATCATCATAGTAGATCCCATTTTGCTATATAGGTGTCTATAGGGCATGACAATATGATTGATTCGTGTTTTTATGATTTGGGGTTTCGTTGTTGGGTGAATATCAAGTTCAGTATGCTTGTGATGATACTCAATGGACCATTATAATGTTTGAACCAGTGAATCATGTAACAATGTTTTTACGCAATGTGATTTTCAAATTTGTGTAAAATAAGAGAAAAGATAGGGAAAAGCATTGGAGAGTGTATATGCTATTTTGAAATTGTAAATAGCAGACAGTTGGAGAATGTCATGTAAAACATACTCTGATGACCTGTAATAATAATAAGACAGTAAGAATAAAAACTAGGCAAGATTGCTGCTTATCTGTTTTATAGTTTGCAGGGCTGAATATAGGGTTAACAGGGTTAACAGATTGTTTTTTCCCCTTTTTTACAGTGCGCAAGACAGAGTATAGTCAAGGCTCTGTTTTTGCATGTCTGGTTGCTGAAACAGGGGACAGTGTGCTGTTTTTTTCTGCATTTTTGCACACTGGAACAGGCTTCAGTCAGTGCTAAATGGTCAAACAATGGATAAAAATACATTGGTCCTTGTATAATAATTGGCGAGAAATTAGAGATTTATGTTCAATGATAAATTGCAATTGTATCCATATCTTTAGGGAAACAAATGCGGTGGCGGATGCATTGGCAAGATTGGGACAAGTAGAAGAGGTTTCAAGGACTTTCCTTCGGAGTTCTTTACCTCAAAAACCGAAGGCCTTAGCTATATTGGACAAAGGAAGAGTTCCTTATGTCAGGAAGAGATGAGTTTAGATGCAGAATTTTGCCTTTGTAGTAACATTCTGTATCGAGGTAAGGCAGATGTGTCATGGTGGTTACAGGATGTGTACGCAGATGGTTTTGGTTCTACAATATGCAGGGGATTGTGTTCCAACTCTGTTTTATTTGACAGAACAGATTTCAGACGCAGGGATGTTGAAGTTTAGCTGCAGTCCGTGCACATTGCTGCTGTAGTGTTGGCAGCTGGACTGCTGGCTTCTCGCAGGGACTGTTTTGGGCTGATTTGTTGATGCAGGGATCAAATTCGGTTATGTTCCAAGTGCTTGGTATTTGGATGAATATTGCAAGTCTTGGGCAGAGTATGCAAGGTTTTGGCTTATGTTTTAGGAGTTGTTTTTGTTTTTATTTTGTTGAGTAACATTTAGGTTTTGGACTTTAGGTTTTTTCGTTTATCTATCGGGTAAAGTCGTAACGTATCCCCGACCAATGTAAAATCTTTTGATTATTTAATAAAGGTAGGTTAGTTAAAAAAAAATGTTTATCAGCAATTTATGAGCAGGTCGCTCAGCAATTTATCAACAGGTTGTTTTGGGGTCTGCAGTTTATCAGCAGGGACGTGTTGGGTGTTTTCTTGCAGTGGATACATCAGCAGTAGTTGGGCTTCAGCAGATTTGGGAGGTTCTTTGCAGTGGTCACTCTTGTTTTCAGCACCAATTGTTGGTGGGTTTGGAGCTGAAGAATTCAGGTGCAAAGATTACAGGTTCATGCAGTTTTCAGAGTTTATAAGGTATGTTTTTTAATGTTAGTTTATCTAGGTAGTTTTAGATCTCAAGGCTTTGTTTCTAAGTTATTGATTTCATATGTTTTGGGTATCATATACTCCCGACAAGTGTAAAATCTTTCTTTGATTCTAAGTTATTGATTTCATATGTTTTGAGTAAAATCTTCATGTACCATTGACAAGTGTAAATTTTTTTTATCGAGAAATATAAGTCAATAAACTCAAAACCCATAGGAGTAGAGGTTAAGTGACTTGGGAGTCGTAGATCAATAAAATTATAATTACTTAATAAAAAGGCTTGTTAGAGCAATATGTAACCAACACTATAATATCTAGACTTGTTAATGATAAAAATGAAAGCAAGTGATGTATCCAACTTTCTCTCTCCAAAATGTGATTGAAAATAGATATTTATAGGTAAAATAGGGTGAAGCTAATATATATAACCTTGTGTGTGGAGGGCAACTATGAGATATCAAATATTTTCTACTTATAAAAAAAAAAATTGATGTTACATGGGGGGAATGTTGCAGACTCCAGAACTACACCACAGCCTGACACTGTTCCAGCCAAATAAAAGAAAGCAATGCAACTCTGTTTTTTCGCCCCCAAATCACGTCTCCCATGCTCTGATTCAGCAGCTCCTCACACACAAAAAAAAAAAAACAAAACAAAACGAGCTTTGCTAGGGGTCAAGGGAAAGGAGCGAGACCATCTTTCTCGAGATGAGCACATCACCTTAGAGATACGCTCTGTTGTCCATTTTGAGAAGGATGGGTGGTTATACTCATCCCTCGCTCCCTCGACCCCTAGAATTTCCAAAAAAAAAACAAAACAAAAAACCAACCTTTGTTTTCCAACACGGAAAAATAGAGTATGCAGCCTATTGCCTTCACCATTAAATATCCTGTTGAAAAATGCTAGGAAATCATGTTTTGTAAACATGTTTTGCAAACAGAATGATGTGTCATGATCTGAAAAGAATGATGAAATCTTCAAAGATTTGATGTGTATCTCAAAATTGTAAATCATCATGGTTACGAAACATATTTATAAAACATGGTTTCCTAGCCTCGCTCTATCCTGTTACAGCCAACGTCCAGAGTGTATAATGCCCCTGTTTTCATAGAGACAGAATCATCCCTCCTTCATCATCCGCCTACAAGCAGCATAACCCAGCAATGATCGCACTCTGAAACCGCCATTCTGATTACTCTCTGCCCAGCTTGGGGCAGCAGACTCTGTTTCTGTACTACCATGACATCAACAACCAGATCATTTTCATCTGCCGTGAGCTCCCCTGACTTGGACCATAAAGCAATCCATAATGCTCTGTTTTCAAACCATAAAATTTGCACAACAATCCATAAAATTTGCATTCACCAATCATTATTTTGGCTTTGATCATGGTGTTGTGCTGGCTGCTTATGTTTTTTTTTTTCATCTCTGTTTTGTTTTGGAACAGTTACAGGAAGTAGGCAGGTTTGCAAAGTTGGTTTTCGTCTTGCAGTGTGCTTGGCTGGTTTCTTGGCAAGTCTGCCTCGTCAAGGGGAAGAAAACAAAGGTTTTTTTAATGGAAAAACAGAGCGTGCTGCCCCTGTTTTTCTCTGGCGAATAGAGTGTTTATTGCTCTTTTTTTTAATGAATTTAGACTTCAGCTTGATGGTTTTTTTGTGTGTTGGCTGTTTGGTTGTTTCAAGTATTTATTAATTATTTTGGGGGACATAATAGTTTTCTTATAAAATTTTGTAAGGATCATATAATCCTGTCCCTCTCCATGGAGCAGGTGATCTGGAATCTGGACTCGTAAAAAAATGTTAACCCTCACGAACTCTTATTAATAACTCCACTGCTTTGATTCAACTTACACAAAGAGAGAGAACATTAATTAATGGTAAGTGGTGCACAAGTCATCAACCGAGGGACTACATAATCTCCAAGAATTCTGGACGCGTATAGTCTCTATTTCACTTTTGAACATTTTTGGACGCAACCTACTGTACAGGTAGATGCCCCTCCTTTTCCGCATGTTGCTGCACACTTATTCGCACAGTTTCTTTTGGCGGAGGAAAGGGCCAGAAATTGGCCATGGCCTCCCGCTTCGGCCTCAAATAGCTGCACAGTGGCGAGGAGGACAATGAAGACAACGAGAAAACCTAGTATTTGCTTTCCCATGTCTTCACCTTATTATTATATTTATTAATTCCCTTAATTTGGTGGCATTAAATACAATACTGTATTTATACATAACGGATTAGTCAGTCGTTGAATAGTAAGTCCTAAAAAACAGCAACAATAAGGAAGATTGATTACCATCCACGTGCATTATATACAATGTAATTTGGTTTATCACCAACCAATTGTCGCTCAACTCTAAACTTAGAAATGGACAATGCCAAACTCACAGATTTGGTCAAGGTCTCGCATCCCAATCGGATCATTAATCGAGCAGGGCACGCGGCTGCAGTTAATGCGTACTGTCGCATATTTTGAGAGGGATGAGTGGTTACACCCATTTCCTCGACCGAGAAGGGCTATATTTCATGTATATGGATTCTTGCTCATGAAAAAAAGTCATTCTAAAGTGCTTGGTATTTTGTGTCTGAGCGTATGTGGTGTCATCCACATGTTTTGCTGAAATGGAGCTTAATACCTCTTTTGCCAATCCCATTTTCTCATCCTTCAAAACAAAATTTAAATTCCATCATTTCATCCCATCATCTCATTATCCCATTCCATCATCTCATTCCCATCTCATCATCTTATCCCATCCTATCCCATCCATCATCTCATTATCCCATCATCACATCGTCCCTAATGTTGTAGCCCTTGTGTTTTTGTTTTTTTTTTTTCGAAAATTCTAGGATGTCTGGTATAATGCCTGGTCCTGTGCCTGGATGGTGGCTGGCACATGCACCGCATGGTATCAAGCACGTGGCTGGTCTTGAAAACAGAAAAATGAAAAAATCACATCATTCTCTCGATCTGATTTTAGAAACCTTAAAAAAAAGTTGAAGAAAAGCTCATAGAAAGGAGGCGAATCTGAGGGAGAGGAGGCGGATTTGAGAGAGAGGAAGAGGGGAAGAAGAGGAGGAGGCGGATCTGAGGGAGAGAAAGAGGAAGAGAAGGCGGATCTGAGGGAGAGGAGGCGTATCTCTCCCTGAGGAGGTGTATCTGAGGGAGAGGAAGAGGAAGAGGAGGCGGATCTGAGGGAGAGGAAGAAGGGAAGAGCTTCAGTGAAGATTTGCTCTCATCAGTATCAACTGTACGCTCTACTTGAAATCTCCTTCACCAGTTCATTGCTCTCATCAATATCAACTGTATGCTCTACTTGAAGATTTGCAATCATATATGAGTCACACTGCTCCTGTTGGCCACCAAAAATCCCTTCAAAATACTTTACACATTCAACACTTATGTCTTCCATTGATTCCAAGTTTTCATTATCAGTGTTATATATCGAAAGAATTTTGTTTTTTGATCTTTTCTCCCTCAAGTAATTATGAAAATAGGCTACGTTTTCATCCCCATCTTTCATATGTCTGGCTCTTGATTTATGCTTAACTTCTGACTCTTCACTTCTGATTGCAAATGCATAGTTCTTCACTGCCTCTCTTTCCTGGATTGCTAACTCTGGGTCAAGCGGAGTATGCTGTAACATTATCTGAATCATATCCATAGACTGTTTTGTGATCATAACATTCACACTTGCATTAATTAACCTTGCTTTTTGCCAAGTTGTTAATCCCATCTTAACCTGTTTTGAGTTTCTTTACAAAAACGTACATAGCATTGCTTACTACCTCGTCTTGCCAAGCCAGTTGCACAACTGTCATGTAGTTTGGTTCATGTATCTAGTAGTATGAATTTAAATAGAGTAGGCCCCGAGTTCATATGTTCATAGATAGTTAAGGTCATTGGAGAGTGATCTGACATTCATGCAGTCAGGAATTCAGCTTTAGAATTAGACATTCCCACCAACCATTCTTGATTATTCATCACCCTGTCTAGCTTAGCCATGATTCTTCTATCACCAACCTGTTTATTACTCCATGTGAGAAAGCTTCATTTGAAACGGCAGTCAAAGAGCTTGGCATTCTGGATGCAATGGAGTAAGTCAATAAATTGAGCAGGTCTAATCTCTTAGTCTCTGCATCTTGGCCTGAACTAATTGAGTTATGATCTTAGTCTTTAGCTGTTTGAGATGAGACTGATATTTCCAAGTTGATTACTCCTCAGCCATACAAATTGATGCATATGTATCAAGCATAAACTCCTCAGCCTCTTCTCTTTTATTTTTTATGGATAAGTTTATATGAAATTATTCAATCTGATGTTATTTTTTTGTCAACGCAGGAATGACATACAAAGCTTACGTTGTTTATCGTGGGCGTGTTCCTGGAGTATATTTGACTTGGCTAGGTTGCGCATTACAAGTTAACGGATGCAAGGGTTGTACGTACAAGGGTTTCAAATCAGTTGAAGTAGCCTATGAAGATTACGAAATGTGGAAGCTATCAGAAGAGGACAAATTAGAGCACGAAGCGGGAAAAGAACAAGAGGCGAGAAGAGAACACCAATCAAGAACAAACGACACTGAAGATGTAGTGGACCAACCAAATAATGCTCCTGAGGGTCGTGGCGATTAAACTCATTATCAAAGAGATAAAACCCAAGTCAATGATCCTTGGGCTTTTACAAGGGACCTAATCAATAGTGTAGTAGTGGTAGTTTTATTGATTCTTGTACTTATCTTTTTTAAGATTTTGGATGGTATTTGAGATGTAAGGGTTAAAAAGAACTGATTAGATCTATTTTGCAAGAAAACTTGAATTGTTAGATTCGACAGACTTCCTCAAATCGAGATTATGTCTTTGTTTATCATTTTATGTCATATGTGCATAAACAACACTTGTAATACAGCATATGCTGGAATGTAGCATTACTGAATTTGCTATGTGAAAGGGTGGGTCTCTTGTTTGAGCATTTTAGGGTGGGTCTCTTGTTTAGAAACTGAATTTTATGTCATGTTGTAGCATTTTAGAAACTGAATTTGCTATGTGAAAGGGTGGGTCTCTTGGGTGTGCTGAAGGTTGGTTGGGTCAGAATTTTGTCACATACTAAATTACAAAAGCTGCTGGAAATTACAGCGTATGCTGGAATGTAATATCATTACAAAAGCTGCTGGAAATTACAACATATGCTGGAATGTAGCATTACTCATTACAAAAGCTGCTGAAAATCATAACGTATGCTGAAATGTAAGAGAGATTACAAAAGCTGCTGGAAATTACTCATTATAAAAGCAGCTGGAATTATGGAATTACAAAAACTGATATAAAAGCTGCTGGAATTACAAAAACTGCATTACTCATTGCATTAAAAAATATGATAGCATTACTCATTACATATTAAAAAATCTGATAAAAGAGTTTTGAAGTCTGTCAATTACAAAAAATGCTAAAATGTAGCACTCCCATTACAATTTGGATTCACCAAAAAACAGACAACAAACAACAAAACACATCTGAATAAGTTCCCATTACAAACACAACCATGAATAGCATTCTGTCGCTTGCTTGAATAAGTTCCTTCAGGGTTGGCTTCTGACAGATAGAGTTCAGATGCAACACCATCATCTCTACAAACATGTAAACAAAACATGGGATGTGTTGATATATGGCACAACAATAAAAACTAATAAAGTTTGAGATCCTTATCAGGGCGTAAATAATGAGCTATAATCTGTCAACTTCGTGTCGTTGCTAGAAGGTGAGCGCTGAAAAAATAAATGATATTACATAAAGGCTTACATTCTTTATGTGGTCGTTAAAATGATCTTAAGACAGTAAATTACATACTTGTGTTATAAGTGAGTAAACCTGACCAAGTCCTTCAAATGTAGCACTAGATTGTGAATAGTATGACCCATACTTTCATCCTTCAAAACGACAAACACGTTAATCATAGTGAACAATCATAGTTTGGCAAATCATAAGTGAACTATCAAGGTACTAAAGACAAACATGTGTGTTAAGATTTAATTGACCATACGGCTCAACATGGTTTGAAAGTGGTGTCATATATTGTGAACCTTCAAATCCAACTTGAGTAGAACCCTACAAATGACATGTAAAAAAAATCAATATTCTTTAATTGAAATATATATATATAGTCATTAAAGTAAAACAAACAAGTAAAATTACCAATTTATTCTGAATGGCATGTTCTCTGTCAATATGTCTCATTTTCTCCCTATCTTTCTGTGTTTCTTTCCTTTTTTGGCTCTTTTTACAAACTTTTTCCATGGTGGATTGCATCCTCGAAGTAGAACGTCGTCCTTTGCAACGGACGGCCAATGGACTATGAATTATACCAGTAGTTTTAGTGCTAACTTCCAACACCCCCTCCGACTCAACGTTAACATCACTATCACCATTACCATCACCATCACCATCACCATCACCATCACCTTTTGATATCTTTAGTTCACCAATCTTCATTTTTATCCAACGTTTAACATTATTTGTCTCCTTTTGATCCTCAGAAGCTATGTCAGCCATTTCATAAAAGAGGCTGCACATCTCATCAAACCGTTCATTTTCAGGCTTTATTGCCCAATTCGAATATTCAATTTTTACTTTCTTATGACACCTCTTAAAATCTTTCCTCCACTTTCAAAGAATAAATTTTTCAGGTAAAACATTAATCCTCTTATGAGACAATATCGATAAAATATGTTTATAAGATCCCCCTAAACTCAAATAACTGACAATTGCACTTAATATTGAAGTCATCATCATTAAAATAAACTTTAAATTTGATTGATCTATATGCGTTTCCTATCAACCTATCTTCCGAAACATAATAAACCTGAAAGCCATACTCCTCCATGACATGATGATTAACTGCACAACATAATCTTCCTGCAATCTCTGTTTGAAACTCCTTAAATTTATTTGTAGTGTAGGCAGCTTGAATTTTTTTTCTCAAATGCTAAGGAGTAATGCAAGGAAGCCAACGGTTAAATGATCTAAAGTCCTCATCAACTTCTTTTTGAACCTTTCTTCGTAGTGCATTCTCATGTTGTTCTACGAATTGCTTTAGAGTGGTCTTTGAATTTACATAACCATAAAAAAAAAACATTCATACTTTCACTCTTTTGTGTTGAAGACATCCCTGCCCAAAAAGTATTCCTCTGAAATGTGGGTACCCAACGAATTCTTTCATCATATAATCCACTCAACCAATCATTATTTTGAAGGTTAACTTTCTCAATGAACCCACGCCAATATTTTTCAAACTCTTCATGAGACAGAGAATCATAAACTGCTCTTTGCATTGCAAATTTTATAGCCTCATATTCATTGTAACCCGACAGTTTTTCAGGCAACTTTTTCATAATATGCCATAGGCACCATCTATGGCGTGTGTTGGGAAACACAATTTCAATGGCTTTCTTCATTGCTCTGTCCTGATTAGTGATTATAGCAGCTAGAACACAATCATTCATACACACAAGCTAAGATTTGAAAAGCCAAACAAACTCTTGTACTGTCTTACTACAGATAAATCCACATCCAAGAAGTATTGACTGACCGTGATGATTCACCCCAACAAAAGGAGCAAATGACATTTCGTACTTATTAGTTAAGTACATAGTGTCAAAAGTAATGACATCACCAAACTCCTTGTAAGCTGTTCTACTCCATGCGTCGGCCCAAAAGACATTTCTTAACCTCCCATTGTCATCCAAATTCATCAAATAGAAAAAATCAGCATTGTTAGCTTGCATCTTTTGAAAGTAGTTCTGAAGTGTCGTCGCATTCCCCTCACCAAGTCTCAATTGCCTTATTTTATGCAAATAGTTGTAACTATCTTTTTGGGGAAAATGTCATATTATCATTCCCACCAGCTTCAACCACACACGAAGAAAATTTCTTATTTGGCCTAATGCCCGCCCTATCATTATATTCAAGCCTCTTCTTCACATATTGGCTCATAACTCGATTTTTCTTGTAATATCTCGATTTTGCATGGCTCAAATCATGATTGTGATCATCAGTTACTGTTGTCACTTTCACTGTTCCATCAGGGCGTATAAGAGCTCTAATCTTAGCCTTACAACCACATCTACAAGAGGGACGCAAATTTATAACACTTTTTGCTTTACTTTTAAAATTCTCAGCCCGACCACATACAAGAATAAGATATCTAGGATTTCCCTCATCATCCTTTTCAGTTTCCCTTACTCTCACTGAAAATCCCTTTTTATTACCATAATCTTGATAATATGACTGATACTCATCAATGTTGTTAAATTACATCCTTATGAAAGACTCTTTTGTCAACTCTACAAATTCAAAATTTTCCATACATTCGTTATTTTCTAATGTATCCATCCCTAAAAATATGACAAACTGAACACAAATTTGATAGAAAATTAGCATATCTATGAACTGATCTAACATAAAAAAATAACAAAGCACAGATAACTTATTGATTCCAATTTCAGACTGATTCTTAGCAATCTATACCAATAGATATCAATATGTTCAGAAATAGTCTTATAGATTGCTCAGGTATAGATTGCTCAGAAACAGGTTCATAGATAACTTATAGATGATGAACTGTTCTTTGTGGATTCTTAGCAATCTATACCAATCTACAAAGAAACAATATGTTCTTAGCAATCTATACCAATATGTTATGTCGGATTTATCTCTATGAACTGAAATCTTGACAAAGCACAGATAACAGGTTCTTATTGATTCCAATTTCTATGACTTGTGATGATGTAGTTCTCATTATTTCAGGTTCTTTGTGGATTGCTTAGAAACAGGTTCATCATCTGTTCTTATTAATTCTTTGTTGATGTAATTTTCAGACTGATTCTTTGTAGATTGCTCAGAAACAGGTTCTTTGTGGACTTCTCAAGATTTCAGACACAACATATTGATTCCAATTTCAAGATGAAAGAAAAATCCGACATAAATCAACATATAAACACACAGATTGAAATCAGAAAAAACTTATACAGGAAAAAAAATAATTTGAAAACCTAAATTGAAAGTTAAAGAAATTCAATTCCTTAAACGATAAAATCTCCAACAAGTACACCAACAAATGTCATAAAACCCTAACAATTAAAGCAAACAAAAAACATATGACATAGATAAAAGGTGAAAAATACATCAAGAAAGCATAGGATAGAACCTTTCTTGGTGTTGATGGTGATGAGTCTGTTCTTGTTCTTCTAAAGGGAGCTGCTAGAGAAGTTGGTGTTGTTGGTAGTGGGGGTGGTGGTGCTCTTGGACGGAGGTGCAGTTTGGAGCCCTAATCACGCTGGTTTAAGTGGGAAACTGTTTTCAAATTTTTTTTTTTTTGGCCTTTTGATCCCACTTCATTAAATGGCACGTGCTGGCACATGCCAGGCATAGGACCAGACATCCTAGTATTGTTTTTTTTTTCAAACTTTGCCACGTCATCAACATGCATGTGCCTTATACCTTCAAGGCATGAAATAGACGTCTTAGACCAGGCAGCGTAGAATTATTGAATGAAAAATTTCTCCAAGTGATGCATGTGCAAAGAAAACCTAGTATTTGCTTTCCCATGTCTTCACCTTATTATTATATTTATTAATCTCCTTAATTAAGTAGTATTAAACACAATACCCTATTTATACACAATGGAAAACCTAAGTTAAGGGAAATATAAAAAAAGTCAGACACGAATTAGTCAATCGTTGAATAGTAAGCCCTAAAAATCAGCAACAATAAGGATGGGAAAATTCTAGGGGTCGAGGGAGGGAACGAGGGAGGGAGCGAGGGATGGGTGGAAGCCACTCATCTGCCTCGAAATAAGCATAATCATATATCTCGAATTTGATGTACTTATCTCGAGGCGGATGGGTGGTTACCACCCATCCCTCGCCCCCTTTCCCTCGCTCCCTACCTCGCTCTGTAGCAAAGCTCATAAGGAAGATTCATTACCGTCCACGTGTATTATATACAATGTAATTGGGTTTATTACCATCCAATTGTCGCTCAACTCTAAACTTAGAAATGGACAATGCAAAACTTACAGATTTGGTCCATGTATATGGATTCTGGCTAATGAAAACCCCCCCAAGTGATGCAAGTATAAATCTAAATTTGTTGTATGCCCTAGCTAGGTAATAAAATCTAAACTTGAGTAGTTTTTTTTTTCCAACATGTATTCATCATCCTCAAAGCCTTAACAACAACAACAACAACAACAACAACAACATAATAATAATAATAATAATAATAATAATAATAATAATAATAATAATAATAATAATAATGACATTGACTTAGGTGTAAAATTTCTAATAAGTGAAAACATGAACATAAAAGGGATAAAAATAAATAAATAATAAACAAATAAATAAAAACAAGAAAACATACATACACTGAGAAAATGGATGTAAATTAATAGGGTGATGCACATTAGAAAACACAACTCCTCCACTGAACAACTTTTTAAGACATTATTATTATTATTATTATTATTATTATTATTATTATTATTATTATTGTGGCGGACTCGGGATTTTAGTTAAGGGGGGCGAATTAGAAAATAATTATTGGGCGCGTCTAGAGAGTCAGGCACGCCAGGAGAGACTCTCTAACACGTTTTTAGGAAAGAGAAAGGGGATCTAGGAGATCTTGAGTTCTTGAGGAGATCTTGAGTTCTTGAGAATACTTGAGTTATTGAGGAGAATCCTCCATTAACATGCCTTGAAGAACACCATTAACAGACCTTGAAGAACACCACTCTATCGAGTTTGATTTAGAGAATCCTCCATTAATTAAGAGTCTCCCCTGACGCTAGGGGCATGACTCTCTAGAAATTTTTATAATTATTAGTTGATAATAGTAGTTATCAAGTGTGAAGCCAAAAAAAATTTGCAGCCCGAGTTAATAACTAATAAAAAAATACAACTATAAAAAATGCATTGCATATACCAAATTAAATTCAGTGTAATCCAATTTTAACCCAAAATAAGATCACAATATCAATAATCTTAGCAAGAGCAAATGAGCATAATAACTAGAATATATAAATAAAATCACAAAATTATTAAGATAAGTATCTAGTTGAAGCTTAAAAAATATATATATAATTTGCAAAAATAATTAGAACTTAATACAATTTCATAGAAAAAATAGTTTATGCGAGCCTCAAATTTTGTATGAGTTGGCTAATGGTATATATTTTCATTGATTTATATAATTTATATTTTATATATTAATTTCAAATTTGTTTTTTGAGGTTTTATACTACTTGTGAGCAAACATTTCATTTTTTAATGCGTGCTTAATTACATATAAACTTGCATTGGAAACAAATACACAGGGGTAGATTACAATGACAGAAATAGTAATTGTCAATAGCAATAAAAAAAATCATACGCTCCAAGAGGACCGAAAATAAGTTTTTATTAAACCAAACAATTTTTTCTGTTTGCAATTATTAATAAAATTGCATTGAAAATAATAAAAAAATCATAGGTTCCAAGAGGACTGAAAATAAGTTTTTATTAAACAAAATGATTTTTTATGTTTGCAAATATTAATAAAATTGCATTGAAAATAAAATTAGGTGAGTAAAGAGTATCGGAATCGAGTCTTTCGCTAAAAATTGTAAACTTCCAACCACTGCACCAATAGAAACACATGAAAATAGTTAAATGAACAATAATCATACTGACCTAAACATTATATAATTGAGTTTTTTGTAATGTTAAATATTTATTAAATATATTTTGAAAGTTAAGGAAGACAGCGCCCCTCAGTAGATCCGCCCCTGCGCATGCCTATGTTTTTTTTTTTTTTTAAGAACAGAGTGGCTGTTGCTGAGTCTTTGGCTGTTTCTTTGAAAGGTAAATGGCCTCTTGGATCTTGTTTTCTTGGAAAATAAGGGTTCTTAATCTTTAATTAATATTCCTTGATTTTATTTGCTTATTGATTTGGTGAAAAAGGCTTAGTCCTTTGGTGAATAAGGACTAGACCTTATGGTGATAAAGTTGCTTGTGTGAATAACGTTTAGACCTTATGGTAAAGAAGGCCTGCATTTTAATGTTCTAGACTTCTAGTTTTGTTTTCCTTGTCTAGTAAGGGTTAGACTTCTAGTTTTTCTTTTATCCGGGTAGTGTCGTAATGTCCTTGGAAAAGTGTAATTTTTTTTGATAAAGTAATAAAATTTTGGCATCCTATAAATATTTTTTCCTCGAAAGGGCTCAAATGCAGCTTTGTATTTAGTAATTGGTGTGCACCATGATAAAAAGTTTGCATAGTTGGAAGGAGGACAAGACGAAGATAAGAAACATAATAAAGGAGTTGAGTAATATTTTTATAAATGGTAAGTGGTGCACAAGTCATCAACCGAGGGACTACATAATCTCCAAGAATTCTGGACGCGTATAGTCTCTATTTCACTTTTGAACATTTTTGGACGCAACCTACTGTACAGGTAGATGCCCCTCCTTTTCCGCATGTTGCTGCACACTTATTCGCACAGTTTCTTTTGGCGGAGGAAAGGGCCAGAAATTGGCCATGGCCTCCCGCTTCGGCCTCAAATAGCTGCACAGTGGCGAGGAGGACAATGAAGACAACGAGAAAACCTAGTATTTGCTTTCCCATGTCTTCACCTTATTATTATATTTATTAATTCCCTTAATTTGGTGGCATTAAATACAATACTGTATTTATACATAACGGATTAGTCAGTCGTTGAATAGTAAGTCCTAAAAAACAGCAACAATAAGGAAGATTGATTACCATCCACGTGCATTATATACAATGTAATTTGGTTTATCACCAACCAATTGTCGCTCAACTCTAAACTTAGAAATGGACAATGCCAAACTCACAGATTTGGTCAAGGTCTCGCATCCCAATCGGATCATTAATCGAGCAGGGCACGCAGCTGCAGTTATTTCATGTGCTTTTTCTAAGTGTCGAGGAAATGGGTGCACCCATCCTCCTTGAGATGCGTACTATCGCATATTTTGAGGGGAATGGATCTTAATACGTCTTTTGCAAATCCCACTTTCATCCTTCAAAACAAATTTTAAATTCCATCATTTCATCCCATCATCTAATTATCCTATTCAATCATCTCATTCCCATTTCATCCATCATCTCATCACATCCTATCCCATCCATCATTTCATTATCCCATCGTACTATCACATCATCCCTAATGTTGTAGCCCTTGTGTTTTTGTTTTTTTTTTCAAACTTTGCCACATCATCAATTTTTTTGTTTTTTTTTCAACATGTATTCATCATCATCAAAGCCTTAAAAACAACAACATAATAATAACATTTACTTAGGTGTCTAATTTCTAATAAGTGAAAACATAAAAGTGATAAAAATAAATAAATAATAAACAAATAAATAAATAAATAAAAACAAGAAAACATACATACACTGAGAAAATGGATGTAAATTAGTAGGGTAATGCACATTAGAAAACACAACTCCTCCACTGAACAACTTTTTAAGACATTATTATTATTATTATTATTATTGTGGCGGACTCAGGATTTTAGTTATGGGGGGGGGGGGGAATAAAAAATAATTATTGAGCGCGTCTAGAGAGTCAGGCATGCCAGGGGAGGCTCTCTAACATGTTTTTAGAAAAGAGAAAGGGGATCTAGGAGATTTTGGCTTCTTGAGGAGATCTTGAGAAGACTTGAGTTCTTGAGGATAATCCTCCATTAACAGGCATTGAAGAACACCATTAACAGACCTTAAAGAACACCACTCTATCTAGTTTGATTTAGAGAATCCTCCATTAATGGAGAGTCTCCCCTGACGCTAGGGGCATGACTCTCTAGAGATTTTCATAATTATTAGTTGATAATAGTAGTTATCAAGTGTGAAACCAAAAAAATTTCCAACCCGAGCTAATAACTAATAAAAAAATACAACTATAAAAAATGCATTGCATATACCAAATTAAATTAAGTGTAGTCCAATTTTAACCCAAAATAAGATCACAATATCAATAATCTTAGCAAGAGCAAATGAGCATAATAACTACAATATATAAATAAAATCACAAAATAATTAAGATAAGTATCTAGTTGAAGCTTAAAAAAAATGAAATTTGCGAAAATAATAAGATTTTAATACAATTTCATAGAAAAAAATAGTTTATGCCAGCCTCAAATTTTGTATGAGTTGGTTAATGATATATATTTTCATTGATTTATATAATTAATATTTTAGATATTAATTTCAATTTTTTTTTTTTTTGAGGTTTTATACCACTTGTAAGCAAACATTTCATTTTTTTAATGCGTGCTTAATTACATATAAATTTGCATTGGAAACAAATACACAGGAGTAGGTCACAATGACAAAAATAATAATTGTCAATAGCAATAAAAAAATCATACGCTCCAAGAAGACCGAAAATAGGTTTTTTTAAACCAAACAATTTTTCTGTTTGCAATTATTAATAAAATTGCATTGAAAATAATAAAAAAAATCATTGGTTCCAAGAGGACTGAAAATAAGTTTTTATTAAACTAAACGATTTTTTATGTTTGCAAATATTAATAAAATTGCATTGAAAATAAAATAAAAATAAAAATAGGTGAGTAAAGAGTATCGAACTCAGGTCTTTCGCAAAAAATTGTAAAATTCCAACCACTGCACCAATGGAAACATATGAAAATAGTTAAATGAACAATAATTATATTAAATTAAACATTATATAATTGATTTTTTTGTAATGCTAAATATTTATTAAATATATTTTAAATGTTAAGGGGGACAACGCCTCTTAGTAAATCCGCCCCTGCTCGTGCCTCTGTTTTTTTTTTTCTAAGAGCAGAGTGGCTGTTGCGAAGTCTTTGGCTGTTTCTTTGAAAGGTAAATGGCCTCTTGGATCTTTTTTTTCTTTGAAGATAAGGGTTTTTAATCTTTAGTTAATATTCCTTGATTTTATTTGCTTATTGATTTGGTGAAAAAGGCTTAGTCCTTTGGTGAATAAGGACTAGACCTTATGGTGATCAAGTTGCTTATGTGAATAACGTTTAGACCTTTTGGTGAAGGTCTGCATTTTAATGTTCTAGTTTTGTTTTCTTTGTCAAGTAAGGGTTAGACTTCTAGTTTTTCTTTTCTTCGGGTAGTGTCGTAATGTCCTCGGAAAAGTGTAAATTGTTTTGATAAAGTAATAAAATTTGGGCATACTATAAATTTTTTTCCTCGAAAGGGCTCAAACGCAGCTTTGGATTTTGTAATTAGTGTGCACCATGATAAAAAGTTTGCATAGTTGGAAGGAGGACAACACGAAGATAAGAAACATAATAAAGGAATTGAGTAATATTTTTATAAATAAAAAGGATGAAAATGAAAAAAAATTAAAGAGTTTGTTTCACTAAGTCCACCAATTGTAGTCCGATTGATCGGACATCCACTCTCCTTATGAGAGGTCACAGGTTCGAGAATCACTAGTTAGGGTTTTGTGAGTTTTCACCCACTTATTAGGAGCACATATGCTCCGTCGTTAATAAGTTTTCGAGTATTAAATGCAGCTGCTTAGATAGACTGGATCGGAGTGAAGCGAAAACAAATTTACGTCTTCAATTTGCTTAAACTTAACTTTTCGGTGGTACTGATCTTTTAAAGATAAGATATTATACACTGAAACATGATTAATCCTATCTCATAAGTCAAAACTACCAATATCACTACAATGGAAAAATTCAGGTAATAAACTCTAGGAATCCTTTTGTTTTATTTTATTATGGGTGCTCAAAATAGAGAAAACAAGTAAGATCGAGAATAAGAAAAGAGACCACGAAGAAAGTGTATATTCACCTGGTAATAACATAATAGGATTTATTTATCGATTGCCAAATGCCTGTGCTTTGTGTGGTTTCCATTTGAAATTCAAAACTTTGAAAATATGCTAGGGGCAGGAGCGAACAAAGAAAATTTTGTGGGGGTTTGGCATTATTAAAATAGATATTACCAAAAATGAAAAAAAGTGAACATTTTTGCCATGTTTACGATTAAAGTCAATTAGCGTTCTTTCTACGACAAAAATTATATTTTAAAAAAAAAGTAGTGATTATTTAACATCATCAATTCCACTGTCCTAAACCACTCATCTAATTTTTTTTCCCACATCACTCCTTTTTTGTCCACGCTACATTTTCTCTTTCACACTACCTATAAAAGGAAAAACCTAAATTTTTCTTTCCTTCCACGACGGCAACAAGATGGAAGGAGATGATCGATTGCAAGGGATAATGAGAGATGACCGGTGATGGCGAGAGATACAGGAGATGGGGCTGCGACGGTGGCCATCACAATGGCCTCCCAGTTCTCCAATCATCACTCATCAATCATCACTCATCAATCATCCGTCATCATCTCACTCTCTCTCCCTCTCGCACAGGTCGTCACCCCTTTCTATTTTCTTCTTCTCCTCCTTCCCCTCTCATTTTAATTTTTTTTCTCGCCCTTTCAACAGACTCCCTGAGTGGAGAATCCATCATTGCAAAGTCCGTTCAAAAGCAGGGACAAAAAAGAAAAGAAGGAAAGGAAAAGAAGAAGAATAAAAAGAAAAAGAACCCCATAAATATAGAATTGGTGATTAGGGTCGCTACCCTCAGATTTTAGAGGCCCGATGAACATTAGGGCATCAGAGGGCCTTGGTATCAACGAATGAAAAAAATAATAAATAAATAAATCAAATAAATGCATCAGGTAGGACTTTATCCTTGGACTCATGATTCATGTTGCCTCCAATCATGCTAACTTAAAATAGTATACATACCACGTATAGGTAACACGCAAAACTTGAAGCCCAAACTTCACTTTATTTTATTTTATTTATTTATTATTTTTGTTGGGGGTAACAAACAATAAAATCGAAAACACACACCAAATCTTTCTGGGTTCTACATACAGGTGATATTTCTTTTATTTGCGGAATGGTAGAACTAGTATAATGACATTTAATTTGCATTGAAGGTTGGCAATAACAAGTAACATAATCGCAATTTACTGTGCCTATCAAAGCATTACCATTTTGCCCGTGCCTGGGTCTAGTTGCAACAAAAAATGGGGTTTGTTTTTGGGGTGCACTACACCAAATTGACACTTTTGTAACAACTCTAAAAACAATATCACTTTTGAGATGTTACAATCCACCAAACAATTTTAAGTCAAAACTAAATTTAGTCTAAAAATGAAAAACAGTAACACAAAAAAAATGATACAATAAGTTGGATCACCATGAATAGTATCACTTTTATAACCATACTCTTCATGGTGATACAATTATTGTATCATTTTGTTTGTGAAAATGTGTAAAATTGTTAGGTGAATTGTTACACTTCAAAAGTGATACTGTTTTTGGGGTTGTTACAAAAATGTCAATTTGGTGTAGTGGTGGTGCACTTGAATGGTGGGGGGATCATTTTTAATATTTTACACTCGAGGATCAAAAAGCAATCTCAGTTGAGATGGTAATTAATATTTTACACCCCACCACACTTTAATTATCATTCTCAGCTATACTATTTAAAGTTACATGACTTTGTGATATTGGTGTAGGAACATGAACATTAGAGACCTATTAGTAGGGCAGAGGTGTACATTGAAACATAAAAAAAGATGGGTCTTAGGTAATTTAACTACTTCCTCTCGATTGAACTACATTCATTAATGCTTGAGTAAATTTTGAATTCAAAGTTTGATGGCTTGCCTCATTCATGTAGGAGAACATTTTAGAGATTGAGAATGAAGATTCCACAACACAATCCATTTCACAATAGGATTCACTTGCTAAGGTGCTAGGAAAAGAGCATTTAGGTCGAGTTCGAGAGTTTGAGATTCAGGTCATGTCCATCTCAAGTCTTTGGCAGCACCACTAGTACATTTAGTGGGATAATGTTATCCTCACAACCATCGTAAAACACTGTTGATCCTCAATAGCAACAAAGAATTCACCAGTTGAAATCACAGTTATAGACAAAGACATCAAAGAGGTAGACATTTGAAGGAGTATTGACATACATTTTTCAGAAGTTGGATGAAAATGTGTCTGTTGAGTTTGCAAACCTATTCCAACCATATGTTTTTTTGCATGTTCATTATTTGAATATATATATATATATATATATGGCATCGATTACTTACTAAATATAAATCAATTAATTGTTGAAATTTAGTTCCAGTTTAGAGTAACATTGTTGAGCATCATTTCAGCTACAAGACAAAGGAAGCAGATAAGTTTCACTAGCAACTGCAAGACCCTCATCATCTGGTCAATATAATAATTTGAATTTTCATCGACTCCGCGCTCCATAGCATTGTCCAATAATTTTTTTCAAACATGTGGTGATGGTTTATATCATTTGCTGTAGTACATTTGACTTGATATCTAAACTATCAAACTTCAAGTAATTCTACATATACTTTGATAATTTGATGACAATATAGTTGAAGTGAATTTCTATTGAATGATTTTTGTATAAAAGAACTGTATAAAATTGTGGGTTGTTATGGGATGTAAAAATGTGATTACAGGTTGAAAATTGTGGTTATATATGCATTTTAGAATAGTCGTAAAATTGATGATTGTCATTAGTGGTTGTTGCCATCGCTAAAAGGCCTATCAAAGGGAATTTAGGGGCGGTTACAAGCGTCGCAGAGTGTCTCTTGGAAAAATAAAGCAATTTTAGATGTGATTTCTCAATCGCCGCAAAATGCAAGTATTTGATTGTTCTTTAATTTTTTTATCGACGGATGAAACCGTCGTAGAGTGCTAAAAACCGTTGTTATGTGTCTTTTATTTAGTGATGGTTGTTCAAATGATGCGTAAAACTGCCACTAATCGACCTCACGACTCCTTTATTAGCGGCGTTTTTGTAACCGTCATTGTTTTATTTAGTTGTTGTTTTGTAATCATCGCTATTTTATTTTGGGGCGGTTATAACCATTGCTAAATGCCTCATCTATTGTAGTGAGCAGTGGGAGAAACCATTCAAAGTTGGCTACTAGAATTATCTCCCAAAGATGGCGGAAGAAGCAGTAGGAGCACTTGAAGCGGATGACAAACTCGAGACCAAAGAGGTGCCCCTGACTTCGCCTCCACAATGTAAGAGTAGATTTGGAGGCCCACGAAGAGCAACTTGAAGCACGCTCAAACCAGGTGGCTCCCTCAATAGCAGGTCTTATTGAGACTCGTCACTACAAATGTTAGAACATTCAAAGATTTCGCCGATGGATGTTTTTCACCACACTCCGCGGAGACTAGGGCAAAAACGCATTCTTATAGATGCATTTGATGATCAAACTCTGTGAGCAAATGGTAACACTTGATCCAATCGGAACAAGCTTATATAGGCATAATGTTGTGAAAGATAACCATCCACTACTCACATCAGCATTAAACACTACGTAGAAAATGAAGGGGCGAAGGCTCAGACTACTCAAGAGCCACACATTTCCTCATTTAGTGAATTAATAGGCTCGCGTACAGCCCCATTAAATGGGGGAGTAACTGATGCAGACATCAATCAGTCATACAATTACAGTCGTAAATATGGCATAGGTCAACCCTAATACAGGAAAATGTCTCAGCAAGCCTCAAGTGGTCCTACAATTAATCCACTGTTTAGCCCCTAAGTTAGACGCCCAAGCGAAATCATGATAGCCCACGTGGCACAGATCTTGGAGTTTGGCCCAGGACAATAAGGCTGGAACATAAATCTCTGAGCTGTCAAAAGCCCAAGATCCATTCGCCCGAATCAGCTCTTAACTCAATCAAACATTGAGTCCTAAACAGAGTCAAGTGCCGAAGAAACTCAGTCAAACATAGTTAAGATACTAAGTGAGATCTTCTCCCTCCATCACACCCTTAAAAATAGGAAAAATTGAGAAGTGAAACACTCGCCATAAGGTGAGAAAAAATGAAGGAGAAAGGTACTCGTACACATTACTAATTTCATCTAGCTTATATTTTTCTTTGCACCGTCGCCTGACTTTAGTAATGGAGTGCCGTCGGCCACCATAACAATGGTCGTCCCTGGCTCACCGTTGTCCATTTTGCAAGTTCGAGATTAGCAAAGATGGATTTGGACGCATCACTTACATTTCATTATTTACAGTGCTTTGAGGGTTCTACATCCTTAATAGGAAGAGTTATTTTCCCATACTGGGTTCTCTGATATCTTATTTTGTGTCAAGTTTCACTTTATCTATCCTTCCACATAAAGGCATGCTTTATTGGTCAATTTGAATTAATTGTTCGAAAAATATTATGAGATTTGTATTATATATAGCATATGCATGCATGATTACGTGTTAAAGGATTTATCTTGTGAAACAAATCCTGAAATTTCAGTCTTGGAGAACAGAGAGGATGGAGAAAATGTTGAAATGGCTGGTGACCATTTCCTCTTCTTTAAACCTTATATATGCAAAAAGATATGCAAAAGAAATGAAGTGGTGGTTTGGCATATTATGGAGAACATCATTTCCTCTTATCTGAAGCTTAATATATATTTGCAACAATGATTTTGTACATGGACGATTGTGTTTTCCGTTTATGTGTAAATAATAAATTAAATGTCTAAAAAAATTATCCCAGAAATAGTCAAGCCTTATGGATCCCTCCATAGGTACACATCGGATCAATAGTTGACATGGTCAACCCATTCCCATCCGAAAATGCCTCTCCATCTCTCATTTGAGTAAGTTGCATGTCTATATATACATTATTATTCAGCTTAATTAGTTTCACCCATGCATACATTTCCCTTGTTCGCTAATTTTATTGTACAACATGACGACTGTTAGTGAGGACGATAACATCATGTGCATTAATAAGAGTGCAATTATTAATGACACAAGGTATATTTCTCGCAAAACGACTATAAATATTTCAACCAGGTTTTCATGTTTCGGATCGCTATGGTTTCTTTGTTGAACGCCATACTTGAGTTGGTCCTCAAACCTTTTGGTTTTACTTCAGTGCTGCCACAAATTTTGGTAAGTTTCTCCTAGTTAGAATGTTTTGGCTCTATGTTCAGATTTTGTTCTTGATATCGGTAAATGAATGGTCATTGAATATTATGTGAGCTAAGTAAGATGACAATAGCAAGTAATACATGACCAATATATACATTCTTTCTTGTAAAGGACGAACCTAGGAATATTTCGCACGACCTTGTTCTCATGCCTTATCTCATTAGAAAT
>QNQO01004236.1:0-22426 GCA_003290165.1 Berberis thunbergii | reverse complement strand
ATTTGAGTAACCAAATGGACTCATTTGATTTCTAAGATCCCCTGGAACCTAAAAACATAAAATGGGACATGTTTGACTCAGCAATCAAGTTCTTTTTGGGCTTAACGAAGAAGGAAAAATCGTTTGTACGCTGTAGGCTGAATTGGAGGCCAATTGGGTGCAATATGAGAAATCGAGGATTTGAGTGACCAAATTGACTCCATTTGATTTCTAATCTCATGTGGTACCATAATAACTTCAATGTTACTTTTTTGATCGGAAACAAGTTCATTTGTGCTAACGAATAAGGAAAACTCGTTTGTACGTTGTAGGCTCAATTGAATCCAATTTGGGTGCAATTTTGATAAAAGAGGATTTAAGTAACCCAAATGGACTCTGTTGTATTTCTAAATCTCATGTGGCACCATAATACGTCAAATGGGCAATGTTTGACTCAACAAACAATTTTTTTGTGCTTAACGAACAAGGAAAACTCGTGTACGTTGTAGGCTCAATTGAGGCCAATTGGGTGCAATCCGAGATACAAATTTGAGTGACCAAATGGACTCTGTTTGATTTCTAACATCATGTGGTAGCATAATAACTTCAAATGGACATGTTTGAATCAACAAACAAAATCGTTTGTGCTTAACGTAGAAGGAAAACTCGTCGTTGTACGTTGTAGGCTCAATTGAGGCCAATTTGGGTGCAATCCGTGAATACAAGATTTAATGACCAAATGGACTCCGGTTATTTCTAACCTCATGTGGCACCATAAAACATCTAATGCGTATGTTTGACCGAACGAACTAGTTCGTTTGTGCTTAACGAAGGAAGGAAAACTCGTTTTGTACGTGGTAGGCTCAATTGAGGCCAAGTTTGGGTGCAATCGGAGAATACAAAAGATTTGAGTGACAATGACTCCGCGTTTCATTTCTAAATCTCATAGTGGCAGCAATAATGAACGTCAAATGGGACATGTTTGACTCAACAAACAAGTTCGTTGGTGCTTAACGAGAAGGAAAAACTCGTTTGTTACGTGATAGGCTCAATTGACGCCAATTTTGGGTGCAATCCGAGGAATTACAGAGAATTTGAGTGACCAAATGGATCTCCGGTTGGTTTCTAACCATGCATGGAACCATAATAAATCAAATGGGACATGTTTAACTCAACAAACAAATTGTCTTTGTCTAAACGAATAAGGAAAAACTCGTTTGCACGTTGTGGCTCAATTGGAGGCCAATTTGGGTGCTATCCGAAATACAAGGATTTGAGTGACCAAATGGGCTCCATTTGATTTCAAGCTTGTGTGGTACCATATTAAATCAAATATTACATGTGTACTAAAAAAACAAATTCATTTTGTGCTGAACGAAGAAGGAAAACTCGGTTGTACGTTGTAAGCTCAACTGAGGCCAATTTGGGTGCAATCCGAGAATATCAAAGATTTAAGTGACCAAATGGACTCCGTTTTTATTTAGAACCTTACCTGGCACCGTAACAATGTCAAATGGGACATGTTTGACTCGACAAAACAAGTCGTTGTGCTAAACAAAGACGGAAACTCGTTGTACGTTGTAGGCACAATTGGAGGCCAAGTTGGTTGCCAATCGCGATACAAGGATTTGAGTCACCAAATGGACTCCGTTAGATTTTTAACTGTCATGTGGCAAGGTAATAACATCCAATGGGACATGTTTGACTCAACAATCACAAGTTCGTTTGTGCTTAACAAAGAAGTAAAACACGTTTGTACGTTGTAGGCTCAATTGGAGGCCTATTTGGGTGCAATCCGAGAATCAAGGATTTGAGTGACCAAATTGACTCCGTTTTATATATTAACACTCCCATGGCACCATAAACATAAAATGGACATTTTTGACTCAACAAACAAGTTCATTGTGCTAAACAAAGAAGAAAAACTCATTTGCACGTTGTAGGTCAATTGGAGGCCAATTTGGTGCTATCGAGAATACAAGGATTTGAGTGACCAAATGGGATCCATTTATTTCTAACCTTGTGCGGACCTATATTAAATTAAATATTACATGTTTACTAAAAAATCAATTCGTTTGTGCTTAAGGAAAGAAGGAAAACTCGGTTGTACGTGTATGCTAAATTGTGCCATTGTGGGTGCAATCCGAGAATATAAGGATTTAAGTTCCCAAACTGGACTCCGTTTTTATTTAGAACTTCGATGTCGCCACCATAACAATGTCAAATGGGAATTGTTTGACTCAACAAACAAGTTCGTTTGTGCTAAACAAGAAGGAAACTCGTTCGTACGTTGTAGGCACAATTGGAGCCAATTGGGTGCAACCGTGAATACAAGGATTTGAGTGACCCAAATGTACTCTGTTTGATTTCTAACCTCATGTGGAATGGTAATAAAATCAATTGGGACATTTTTTACTCAACAAAACAAGTTCATTTGTGCTTAAAGAAGAAGGAAAACACGTTTGTACGTTGTAGGCTCAATTGGAGGCCTATTTGGGTGCAATCCGAGAATACAAGGATTTGGAGTGACCCAAATGGACCTCCATTTTTAATTATAACCTCCCATGGCACCATAATAACATAAAATGGGAGATGTATGAACTCAACAAACAAGTTCATTTGTCCTAAACAAAGAAGGAAAACTCTGTTTGTACGTTGTAGGGCTCAATTGCAGGCCAATTTGGGTGCAATCCGAGGAATACAAGGATTGAGTGACCAAATGGACTCCGTGTTGATTTCTAATCTCATGTGGTACCCAATAAAGGTAAATTTTTGACTCAAAAACAAGTTCATTTGTGCTAAACGAAGAAGGAAAACTCGTTGTACGTTGTAGGCTCAATTGGAGGCCAATTTGGGTGCAATCCGAGAATACAAGGATTTGAGTGACCAAATGGACTCCGTTTGATTTCTAATCTGATGTGATACCATAATAACGTAATTTTTTTACTTAAAAAACAAGTTCATTTGTGCTAAACGAATAACGAAAACTCGTTTGTACGTTGTAGGCTCAATTGAAGCCAATTTGGGTGCAATCTGAGAAAAAAAAGGATTTAAGTAACCAAATGGACTCTGTTGTATTTCTAATCTCATGTGGCACCATAATAACGTCAAATGGGCCATGTTTGGACTCAAAACAATTTTTTTAGCTTAACGAAGAAGTAAAACTCGTTTGTACGTTGTAGGCTCAATTGAGGCCAATTTGGGTGCAATCCGATAATACAACGATTTGAGTGACCAAATGGACTCTGTTTGATTTATAACATCATGTGGCAGCATAATAACGTCAAATGGGACATGTTTGACTCAACAAAAAAATTCGTTTGTGCTTAACGTAGAAGGAAAACTCGTTCGTACGTTGTAGGCTCAATTGAGCCAATTTGGGTGCAATCCGTGAATACAAGGATTTAAGTGACCAAATGGACTCCGTGTTATTCTCAACCTCATGTGGCACCATAATAACATCGAATGAGTGGTGTTTGACCGAACAAACTAGTTCGTTTGTGCTTAACGAAGGAGGAAAACTCGTTTGTAGGTGGTAGGCTCAATTCAGCCAATTTGGGTGCAATCCGAGAATACAAAGATTTGAGTGACCAAATGGACTCCCTTTGATTTCTAATCTCATGTGGTACCATAATAACGTCAAAATTTACTTGGTTGACTAAAAAAACAAGTTCGTTTGTGCTTAACGAAGAAGGAAAACTCGTTTGTACGTTGTTGGCTCAATTGGAGACCAATTTTGGTGCAATCCTCGAATACAAGGATTTGAGTGACCAAATGGACTCCGTTTTTATTTATAACCTCACATGGTACCATAATAACGTGAGAAGGGTCATGTTTGACTCAACAAACAAGTTCGTTTGTGATTAACGAAGAAGGAAAACTCGTTTGTACGTTGTGGGCTCAATTGGAGGCCATTTTGGGTGCAATCAGCGAAGACAACGATTTGAGTAACCAAATGGACTCCATTTTATTTCTAAGATCCCCTGGAACCATAAAAACGTAAAATGGGACATGTTTGACTAAGCAATCAAGTCTTTTGGGCTTAACGAAGAAGGAAAACTCGTTTGTACGCTGTAGGCTGAATTGGAGGCCAATTTGGGTGCAATATGAGAATACGAGGATTTGAGTGACCAAATGGACTCCGTTTGATTTCTAATCTCATGTGGTACATAATAACTTCAAATGTTACTTTTTTGACTCGAGAAACAAGTTCATTTGTGCAAAACGAATAAGGAAAACTCGTTTGTACGTTGTAGGCTCAATTGAATCCAATTTGGGTGCAATCTGATAAAAGAAGAATTTAAGTAACCAAATGGACTCTGTTGTATTTCTAATCTCATGTGGCACCATAATAACGTCAACTGGGCAATGTTTGACTCGACAAACAATTTTTTTTGTGCTTAACGAACAAGGAAAACTCGTTTGTACGTTGTAGGCTCAATTGAGGCCAATTTGGGTGCAATCCGAGAATACAACAATTTGAGTGACAAAATGGACTCTGTTTGATTTCTAACATCATGTGGCAGCATAATAACGTCAAATGGTACATGTTTGAATCAACAAACAAATTCGTTTGTGCTTAACGTAGAAGGAAAACTCGTTCGTACGTTGTAGGCTCAATTGAGGCCAATTTGGGTGCAATCCGTGAATACAAGGATTTAAGTGACCAAATGGACTCCGTGTTATTTCTAACCTCATGTGGCACCATAATAACATCGAATGAGTGATGTTTGACCGAACAAACTAGTTCGTTTGTACTTAACGAAGGAGGAAAACTCGTTTGTACGTGGTAGGCTCAATTGAGCCCAATTTGGGTGCAATTCGAGAATACAAAGATTTGAGTGACCAAATGGACTCCGTTTGATTTCTAATCTCATGTGGCAGCATAATAACGTCAAATGGGACATGTTTGACTCAACAAACAAGTTCGTTTGTGCTTAACGAAGAAGGAAAACTCGTTTGCACGTTGTAGGCTCAATTGGAAGCCAATTTGGGTGCTATCCGAGAATACAAGGATTTGAGTGACCAAATGGGCTCAATTTGATTTCTAAGCTTATGTGGTACCATATTAAAATCAAATATTACATGTGTCTAAAAAAACAAATTCGTTTGTGCTGAACGAAGAAGGAAAACTCGGTCGTACGTTGTAGGCTCAATTGAGGCCAATTTGGGTGCAATTCGAGAATATAAAGATTTAAGTGACCAAATGGACTCCGTTTTATTTAGAACCTTACGTGGCACCGTAACAATGTCAAATGGGACATGTTTGACTCAACAAACAAGTTCGTTTGTGCTAAACAAAGACGGAAACTCGTTTGTACGTTGTAGGCACAATTAGAGGCCAAGTTGGTTGCAATCCGCGAATACAAGGATTTGAGTGACCAAATGGACTCCGTTAGATTTTTAACTTTATGTGTCAAGGTAATAACATCCAATGGGACATGTTTGACTCAACAAACAAGTTCTTTTGTGCTTAACAAAGAAGTAAAACACGTTTGTACGTTGTAGGCTCAATTGGAGGCCTATTTGGGTGCAATCCGAGAAAACAAGGATTTGAGTGACCAAATTGAGTCCGTTTTAATGATAACCTCCCTTGGCACCATAATAACATAAAATGGGACATTTTTTAGTCAACAAACAAGTTCATTTGTGCTAAACAAAGAAGAAAAACTCATTTGTATGTTGTAGGCTCAATTGGAGGCCACGCTTGCCTTTCAAAAAAAAAAAAAAAAAAAAAAAAAAAAAAAAAAAAAAAAAAAAAAAAATTGGAGGCCAATTTGGGTGCAATCCGAGAATACAAGGATTTGAGTGACCAAATGGACTCCGTTTGATTTCTAATCTCATGTGGTACCATAATAACGTAAATTTTTTACTCAAAAAAAATTTATTTGTGCTAAACAAAGAAGGAAAACTCGTTTGTACGTTGTACGCTCAATTGGAGGCCAATTTGGGTGCAATCCGAGAATACAAGGATTTGAGTGACCAAATGGAATCTGTTTGATTTCTAATCTGAAGTGGTACCATAATAACATAAATTTTTTACTCAAAAAACTTGTTCATTTGTGCTAAACGAATAAGGAAAACTCGTTTGTACGTTGTAGGCTCACTTGAAGCCAAATTTGGGTGCAATCTGAGAAAAGAAGGATTTAAGTAACCAAATGGACTCTGTTGTATTTCTAATCTCATGTGGCCACCATAATAAGTCAAATGGGCCATGTTTGACTCAACATAAATTTTTTTTTGTGCTTAACGAAGAAGGAAAACTCGTTTGTACGTTGTAGCCTCAATCAAGGCCAATTTGGGTCCAATCCGAGAATACAATGATTTGATCGACCAAATGGACTCTGTTTGATTTCTAACATCATGTGGCAGCATAATAACGTCAAATGGGACATGTTTGACTCCACAAACAAATTCGTTTGTGCTTAACGAAGAAGGAAAACTCGTTCGTACGTTGTAGGCTCAATTTAGGCCAATTTGAGTGCAATCCGTGAATACAAGGATTTAAGTGAGCAAATGAACTCCGTTTGATTTATAACCTCATGTGGCACCATAATAACATTGAATGGGTGATGTTTGACCAAACAAACTAGTTCGTTTGTGCTTAACGAAGGAGGAAAACTCGTTTCTACGTGGCAGGCTCAATTGAGGCCAATTTGGGTGCAATCCGAGAATACAAAGATTTGAGTGACCAAATGGACTCCGTTTGATTTATAATCTCATGTGGTACCATAATAACATCCAATGTTACATGTTTGACTAAAAAAAAAGTTCGTTTGTGCTTAACAAAGAAGGAAACTCATTTGTACGTTGTTGGCTGAATTGGAGGCCAATTTGGTGCAATCCTCGAATACAAGGATTTGAGTGACCAAATGGACTCCGTTTAATTTGTAACCTCACATGGTACCATAATAACATGAAAAGGGACATGTTGACTCAACAAACAAGTTCGTTTGTTCTTAACGAAGAAGGAAAACTCGTTTGTACGTTGTGGGCTCAATCGGAGGCCATTTTAGGTGCAATCAGTGAAGACAACGATTTGAGTAACCAAATGTACTCCATATGATTTCTAAGATCCCGTGGAACCATAAAAACGTCAAATGGGACATGTTTGACTCAGCAATCAAGTTCTTTTGGGCTTAATGAAGAAGGAAAACTCGTTGTACGTTGTAGACTGAATTGGAGGCCAATTTGGGTGCAATCGGAGAATACGAAGATTTGAGTGACCAAATGGATTCCGTTTGATTTATAATCTCATGTGGTACCATAATAACTTCAAATGTTACTGTTTTGACTCAAGAAACAAGTTCATTTGTGCTAAACGAATAAGGAAAACTTGTTTGTACGTTGTACGCGCAATTGGAGGCCAATTTGGGTGCAATCCGAGAATACAAGGATTTGAGTCACCAAATGGACTCCGTTTGATTTATAATCTCATGTGGTACCATGATAATGTCAAATGGGACATGTTTCACTCAAAAACAAGTTCGTTTGTGCTTCACGAAGAAGGAAAACTCGTTTGTACGTTGTAGGCTCAATTGAGGCCAATTTGGGTGCAATCCGAGAATACAACAATTTGAGTGACAAAATGGACTCTGTTTGATTTCTAACATCATGTGGCAGCATAATAACGTCAAATGGGACATGTTTGAATCAACAAACAAATTCGTTTGTGCTTAACGTAGAAGGAAAACTCGTTCGTACGTTGTAGGCTCAATTGAGGCCAATTTGGGTGCAATCCGTGAATACAAGGATTTAAGTGACCAAATGGACTCCGTGTTATTTCTAACCTCATGTGGCACCATAATAACATCGAATGAGTGATGTTTGACCGAACAAACTAGTTCGTTTGTACTTAACGAAGGAGGAAAACTCGTTTGTACGTGGTAGGCTCAATTGAGCACAATTTGGGTGCAATCCGAGAATACAAAGATTTGAGTGACCAAATGGACTCCGTTTGATTTCTAATCTCATGTGGCGGCATAATAACGTCAAATGGGACATGTTTGACTCAACAAACAAGTTCGTTTGTGCTTAACGAAGAAGGAAAACTCGTTTGCACGTTGTAGGCTCAATTGGAAGCCAATTTGGGTGCTATCCGAGAATACAAGGATTTGAGTGACCAAATGGGCTCAATTTGATTTCTAAGCTTATGTGGTACCATATTAAAATAAAATATTACATGTGTACTAAAAAAACAAATTCGTTTGTGCTGAACGAAGAAGGAAAACTCGGTCGTACGTTGTAGGCTCAATTGAGGCCAATTTGGGTGCAATCCGAGAATATAAAGATTTAAGTGACCAAATGGACTCCGTTTTATTTAGAACCTTACGTGGCACCGTAAAAATGTCAAATGGGACATGTTTGACTCAACAAACAAGTTCGTTTGTGCTAAACAAAGAAGGAAACTCGTTTGTACGTTGTAGGCACAATTGGAGGCCAAGTTGGTTGCAATCCGCGAATACAAGGATTTGAGTGACCAAATGGACTCCGTTAGATTTTTAACTTCATGTGGCAAGGTAATAACATCCAATGGGACATGTTTGACTCAACAAACAAGTTCTTTTGTGCTTAACAAAGAAGTAAAACACGTTTGTACGTTGTAGGCTCAATTGGAGGCCTATTTGGGTGCAATCCGAGAAAACAAGGATTTGAGTGACCAAATTGAGTCCGTTTTAATGATAACCTCCCATGGAACCATAATAACATAAAATGGGACATTTTTTACTCAACAAACAAGTTCATTTGTGCTAAACAAAGAAGAAAAACTCATTTGTATGTTGTAGGCTCAATTGGAGGCCAATTTGGGTGCAATCCGAGAATACAAGGATTTGAGTGACCAAATGGACTCCGTTTGATTTCTAATCTCATGTGGTACCATAATAACGTAAATTTTTACTCAAAAAAAATTTATTTGTGCTAAACAAAGAAGGAAAACTCGTTTGTATGTTGTAGGCTCAATTGGAGGCCAATTTGGGTGCAATCCGAGAATACAAGGATTTGAGTGACCAAATGGAATCTGTTTGATTTCTAATCTGAAGTGGTACCATGATAACATAAATTTTTTACTCAAAAAACTTGTTCATTTGTGCTAAACGAATAAGGAAAACTCGTTTGTACGTTGTAGGCTCACTTGAAGCCAAATTTGGGTGCAATCTGAGAAAAGAAGGATTTAAGTAACCAAATGGACTCTGTTGTATTTCTAATCTCATGTAGCACCATAATAACGTCAAATGGGCCATGTTTGACTCAACATAAAATTTTTTTTGTGCTTAACGAAGAAGGAAAACTCGTTTGTACGTTGTAGCCTCAATCGAGGCCAATTTGGGTCCAATCCGAGAATACAATGATTTGATCGACCAAATGGACTCTGTTTGATTTCTAACATCATGTGGCAGCATAATAACGTCAAATGGGACATGTTTGACTCCACAAACAAATTCGTTTGTGCTTAACGAAGAAGGAAAACTCGTTCGTACGTTGTAGGCTCAATTTAGGCCAATTTGAGTGCAATCCGTGAATACAAGGATTTAAGTGAGCAAATGAACTCCGTTTGATTTCTAACCTCATGTGGCACCATAAAAAAATTGAATGGGTGATGTTTGACCAAACAAACTAGTTCGTTTGTGCTTAACGAAGGAGGAAAACTCGTTTCTACGTGGCAGGCTCAATTGAGGCCAATTTGGGTGCAATCCGAGAATACAAAGATTTGAGTGACCAAATGGACTCCGTTTGATTTATAATCTCATGTGGTACCATAATAACATCCAATGTTACATGTTTGACTAAAAAAAGTTCGTTTGTGCTTAACAAATAAGGAAACTCATTTGTACGTTGTTGGCTGAATTGGAGGCCAATTTTGGTGCAATCCTCGAATACAAGGATTTGAGTGACCAAATGGACTCCGTTTAATTTGTAACCTCACATGGTACCATAATAACATGAAAAGGGACATGTTTGACTCAACAAACAAGTTCGTTTGTTCTTAACGAAGAAGGAAAACTCGTTTGTACGTTGTGGGCTCAATCGGAGGCCATTTTAGGTGCAATCAGTGAAGACAACGATTTGAGTAACCAAATGTACTCCATATGATTTCTAAGATCCCGTGGAACCATAAAAACGTCAAATGGGACAAGTTTGACTCAGCAATCAAGTTCTTTTGGGCTTAATGAAGAAGGAAAACTCGTTTGTACGTTGTAGACTGAATTGGAGGCCAATTTGGGTGCAATCGGAGAATACGAAGATTTGAGTGACCAAATGGATTCCGTTTGATTTATAATCTCATGTGGTACCATAATAACTTCAAATGTTACTGTTTTGACTCAAGAAACAAGTTCATTTGTGCTAAACGAATAAGGAAAACTTGTTTGTACGTTGTACGCGCAATTGGAGGCCAATTTGGGTGCAATCCGAGAATACAAGGATTTGAGTCACCAAATGGACTCCGTTTGATTTATAATCTCATGTGGTACCATGATAATGTCAAATGGGACATGTTTCACTCAAAAAACAAGTTCGTTTGTGCTTCACGAAGAAGGAAAACTCGTTTGTACGTTGTAGGCTCAATTGAGGCCAATTTGGGTGCAATCCGAGAATACAACAATTTGAGTGACAAAATGGACTCTGTTTGATTTCTAACATCATGTGGCAGCATAATAACGTCAAATGGGACATGTTTGAATCAACAAACAAATTCGTTTGTGCTTAACGTAGAAGGAAAACTCGTTCGTACGTTGTAGGCTCAATTGAGGCCAATTTGGGTGCAATCCGTGAATACAAGGATTTAAGTGACCAAATGGACTCCGTGTTATTTCTAACCTCATGTGGCACCATAATAACATCGAATGAGTGATGTTTGACCGAACAAACTAGTTCGTTTGTACTTAACGAAGGAGGAAAACTCGTTTGTACGTGGTAGGCTCAATTGAGCCCAATTTGGGTGCAATCCGAGAATACAAAGATTTGAGTGACCAAATGGACTCCGTTTGATTTCTAATCTCATGTGGCGGCATAATAACGTCAAATGGGACATGTTTGACTCAACAAACAAGTTCGTTTGTGCTTAACGAAGAAGGAAAACTCGTTTGCACGTTGTAGGCTCAATTGGAAGCCAATTTGGGTGCTATCCGAGAATACAAGGATTTGAGTGACCAAATGGGCTCAATTTGATTTCTAAGCTTATGTGGTACCATATTAAAATCAAATATTACATGTGTACTAAAAAACAAATTCGTTTGTGCTGAACGAAGAAGGAAAACTCGGTCGTACGTTGTAGGCTCAATTGAGGCCAATTTGGGGTGCAATCCGAGAATATAAAGATTTAAGTGACCAAATGGACTCCGTTTTATTTAGAACCTTACGTGGCACCGTAAAAATGTCAAATGGGACATGTTTGACTCAACAAACAAGTTCGTTTGTGCTAAACAAAGAAGGAAACTCGTTTGTACGTTGTAGGCACAATTGGAGGCCAAGTTGGTTGCAATCCGCGAATACAAGGATTTGAGTGACCAAATGGACTCCGTTAGATTTTTAACTTCATGTGGCAAGGTAATAACATCCAATGGGACATGTTTGACTCAACAAACAAGTTCTTTTGTGCTTAACAAAGAAGTAAAACACGTTTGTACGCTGTAGGCTCAATTGGAGGCCTATTTGGGTGCAATCCGAGAAAACAAGGATTTGAGTGACCAAATTGAGTCGGTTTTAATGATAACCTCCCATGGCACCATAATAACATAAAATGGGACATTTTTACTCAACAAACAAGTTCATTTGTGCTAAACAAAGAAGAAAAACTCATTTGTATGTTGTAGGCTCAATTGGAGGCCAATTTGGGTGCAATCCGAGAATACAAGGATTTGAGTGACCAAATGGACTCCGTTTGATTTCTAATCTCATGTGGTACCATAATAACGTAAATTTTTTACTCAAAAAAAATTTATTTGTGCTAAACAAAGAAGGAAAACTCGTTTGTACGTTGTAGGCTCAATTGGAGGCCAATTTGGGTGCAATCCGAGAATACAAGGATTTGAGTGACCAAATGGAATCTGTTTGATTTCTAATCTGAAGTGGTACCATAATAACATAAATTTTTACTCAAAAACTTGTTCATTTGTGATAAACGAATAAGGAAAACTCGTTTGTACGTTGTAGGCTCACTTGAAGCCAAATTTGGGTGCAATCTGAGAAAAGAAGGATTTAAGTAACCAAATGGACTCTGTTGTATTTCTAATCTCATGTGGCACCATAATAACGTCAAATGGGCCATGTTTGACTCAACATAAATTTTTTTTTGTGCTTAACGAAGAAGGAAAACTCGTTTGTACGTTGTAGCCTCAATCGAGGCCAATTTGGGTCCAATCCGAGAATACAATGATTTGATTGACCAAATGGACTCTGTTTGATTTCTAACATCATGTGGCAGCATAATAACGTCAAATGGGACATGTTTGACTCCACAAACAAATTCGTTTGTGCTTAACGAAGAAGGAAAACTCGTTCGTACGTTGTAGGCTCAATTTAGACCAATTTGAGTGCAATCCGTGAATACAAGGATTTAAGTGAGCAAATGAACTCCGTTTGATTTCTAACCTCATGTGCACCATAATAACATTGAATGGGTGATGTTTGACCAAACAAACTAGTTCGTTTGTGCTTAACGAAGGAGGAAAACTCGTTTCTACGTGGCAGGCTCAATTGAGGCCAATCTGGGTGCAATCCGAGAATACAAAGATTTGAGTGACCAAATGGACTCCGTTTGATTTATAATCTCATGTGGTACCATAATAACGTCAAATGTTACATGTTTGACTAAAAAAACAAGTTCGTTTGTGCTTAACAAAGAAGGAAACCCGTTTGTACGTTGTTGGCTAAATTGGAGGCCAATTTTGGTGCAATCCTCGAATACAAGGATTTGAGTGACCAAATGGACTCCGTTTAATTTGTAACCTCACATGGTACCATAATAACATGAAATGGGACATGTTTGACTCAACAAACAAGTTCGTTTGTTCTTAACGAATAAGGAAAACTCGTTTGTACGTTGTGGGCTCAATCGGAGGCCATTTTAGGTGCAATCAGTGAAGACAACGATTTGAGTAACCAAATGGACTCCATATGATTTCTAAGATCCCGTGGAACCATAAAAACGTCAAATGGGACATGTTTGACTCAGCAATCAAGTTCTTTTGGGCTTAATGAAGAAGGAAAACTCGTTTGTACGTTGTAGACTGAATTGGAGGCCAATTTGGGTGCAATCGGAGAATACGAAGATTTGAGTGACCAAATGGATTCCGTTTGATTTATAATCTCATGTGGTACCATAATAACTTCAAATGTTACTGTTTTGACTCAAGAAACAAGTTCATTTGTGCTAAACGAATAAGGAAAACTTGTTTGTACGTTGTACGCGCAATTGGAGGCCAATTTGGGTGCAATCCGAGAATACAAGGATTTGAGTCACCAAATGGACTCCGTTTGATTTATAATCTCATGTGGTACCATGATAATGTCAAATGGGACATGTTTCACTCAAAAAACAAGTTCGTTTGTGCTTCACGAAGAAGGAAAACTCGTTTGTACGTTGTAGGCTCAATTGGATGCCAATTTGGGTGCAATCCAAGAATACAAGAATTTGGGTGACCAAATGGACTCGGTTTGGTTTCTAACCATGCATGGCACCATAATAAAATCAAATGGGACATGTTTGACTCAACAAACAAGTTTTTTTGGGCTAAACGAAGAAGGAAAACTCGTTTGCATGTTGTCGGCTCAATTGGAGGCCAATTTGGGTGCAATCCGCGAAGACAACGATTTGAGCCACCAAATGGACTCCATTTGATTTCTAACATCCCCTGGTACCATAATAAGATCAAATCGGACATGTTTGACTCAGAAAATAAGTGTTTTTGCGCTAAACGAAGATGGAAAACTCGTTTGTACGTTGTTGGCTCAATAAGAGGCCAATTTGGGTTCAATCTGAGAATACAAGGATTTGAGTGACCAAATGGACTCCGTTTGATTTCTAATCTCCTGTGGTACCATAATAACGTAAAATGTTACATTTTTTACTTAAAAAACAAGTTTTTTTTTTCTGCTAAACGAATAAGGAAAACTCATTTGTACGTTGTAGGCTCAATTGAAGCCAATTAGGGTGCAATCCGAGAATAGAAGGATTTAGGTAATGAAATGGACTCTGTTTGATTTCTAATCTCATGTGGCACCATAAAAAAGTCAAATGGGACATGTTTGACACAACAAACAAGTTCTTTGTTCTTAACGAAGAAGGAAAAAACTCGTTTGTACGTTGTAGGCTTAATTGAGGGCCAATTGGGTGCAATCCGAGAATACAAGGATTTTAGTTGCCAAATGGACTCCGTTTGATTTCTAACCTCATGTGGCAGAATAATAAAATCAAATGAGACATTTTTGACTCAACAAACAAATTCTTTTGTGCTTAACGAAGAAGGAAAACTCGTTTGTACGTGGTAGGCTCAATGGAGGACAATTTGGGTGCAATCCGAGAATACAAAGATTTGAGTGACCAAATGGATCCGTTTGATTTGTAATCTCATGTGGTGACATAATAAGGTCAAATGTTAAATGTTTGACTCAAAAAACAAGTTCGTTTGTGCTTAAGGAAGAAGAAAAACTCGTTTGTACGTTGTTGGCTCAATTGGAAGCCAATTTTGGTGCAATCCTTGAATACATGGATTTGAGTGACCAAATGGACTATGTTTAATTTATAACCTCACATGGTTCCATAATAACGTGAAAAGGGGACATTTTTGACTCAACAAACAAGTTCGTTTGTGCTTAACGAAGAAGGAGAACTCGTTTGTACGTTGTGGGCTCAATTAAAGGCCAATTTGGGTGCAATCAGCGAAGACAACGATTTGAGTAACCAAATGGACTCCATTTGATTTCTAACATTCCGTGGTACCATAAAAACATCAAATGGGACATGTTTGACTCAGCAATTAAGTTCTTTTGGGCTTAACGAAGAAGGAAAACTCGTTTGTACGTTGTAGGCTGAATTGGAGGCCAATTTGGGTGCAATCTGATAATACGAGGATTTGAGTGACCAAATGGACTCCGTTTGATTTCTAATCTCATGTGGTACCATAATAACTTCGAATGCTACTTTTTTGACTCAAGGAACAAGTTCATTTGTGCTAAACGAATAAGGAAAACTTGTTTGTACGTTGTACGCTCAATTGAGGCCAATTTGGGTGCAATCCGAGTATACAAGGATTTGAGTTACCAAATGGACTCCGTTTGATTTCTAACCTCATGTGGCACCATAATAATATTGAATGGGTGATGTTTGACCGAACAAAATAGTTCGTTTGTGCTTAACGAAGGAGGAAAACTCGTTTCTACGTGGTAGGCTCAATTGAGGCCAATTTGGGTGCAATCCGAGAATACAAAGATTTGAGTGACCAAATGGACTCCGTTTGATTTATAATCTCATGTGGTACCATAATAACGTCAAATGTTACATGTTGACTAAAAAAACAAGTTCGTTTGTGCTTAACAAAGAAGGAAACCCGTTTGTACGTTGTTGGCTGAATTGGAGGCCAATTTTGGTGCAATCCTCGAATACAAGGATTTGAGTGACCAAATGGACTCCGTTTAATTTATAACCTCACATGGTACCATAATAACATGAAAAGGGACATGTTTGACTCAACAAACAAGTTCGTTTGTTCTTAACGAAGAAGGAAAACTCGTTTGTACGTTGTGGGCTCAATCGGAGGCCATTTTAGGTGCAATCAGTGAAGACAACGATTTGAGTAACCAAATGGACTCCATATGATTTCTAAGATGCCGTGGAACCATAAAAACGTCAAATGAGACATGTTTGACTCAGCAATCAAGTTCTTTTGGGCTTAATGAAGAAGGAAAACTCGTTTGTACGTTGTAGACTGAATTGGAGGCCAATTTGGGTGCAATCGGAGAATACGAAGATTTGAGTGACCAAATGGATTCCGTTTGATTTATAATCTCATGTGGTACCATAATAAATTCAAATGTTACTGTTTTGACTCAAGAAACAAGTTCATTTGTGCTAAACGAATAAAGAAAACTTGTTTGTACGTTGTACGCGCAATTGGAGGCCAATTTGGGTGCAATCCGAGAATACAAGGATTTGAGTCACCAAATGGACTCCGTTTGATTTCTAATCTCATGTGGTACCATGATAATGTCAAATGGGACATGTTTCACTCAACAAACAAGTTCTTTGTGCTTCACGAAGAAGGAAAACTAGTTTGTACGTTGTAGGCTCAATTGGATGCCAATTTGGGTGCAATCCAAGAATACAAGAATTTGGGTGACCAAATGGACTCGGTTTGGTTTCTAACCATGCATGGCACCATAATAAAATCAAATGGGACATGTTTGACTCAACAAACAAGTTTTTTGGGCTAAACGAAGAAGGAAAACTCGTTTGCATGTTGTCGGCTCAATTGGAGGCCAATTTGGGTGCAATCCGCGAAGACAACGATTTGAGCCACCAAATGGACTCCATTTGATTTCTAACATCCCCTGGTACCATAATAAGATCAAATCGGACATGTTTGACTCAGAAAATAAGTGTTTTTGCGCTAAACGAAGATGGAAAACTCGTTTGTACGTTGTTGGCTCAATTAGAGGCCAATTTGGGTTCAATCTGAGAATACAAGGATTTGAGTGACCAAATGGACTCCGTTTGATTTCTAATCTCCTGTGGTACCATAATAACGTAAAAATGTTACATTTTTTACTTAAAAAACAAGTTTTTTTTCTGCTAAACGAATAAGGAAAACTCATTTGTACGTTGTAGGCTCAATTGAAGCCAATTAGGGTGCAATCCGAGAATAGAAGGATTTAGGTAATGAAATGGACTCTGTTTGATTTCTAATCTCATGTGGCACCATAAAAAAGTCAAATGGGACATGTTTGACACAACAAACAAGTTCTTTGTTCTTAACGAAGAAGGAAAAAACTCGTTTGTACGTTGTAGGCTTAATTGAGGCCAATTTGGGTGCAATCCGAGAATACAAGGATTTTAGTTGCCAAATGGACTCCGTTTGATTTCTAACCTCATGTGGCAGAATAATAAAATCAAATGAGACATTTTTGACTCAACAAACAAATTCTTTTGTGCTTAACGAAGAAGGAAAACTCGTTTGTACGTGGTAGGCTCAATGGAGGACAATTTGGGTGCAATCCGAGAATACAAAGATTTGAGTGACCAAATGGACTCCGTTTGATTTGTAATCTCATGTGGTGACATAATAAGGTCAAATTTAAATGTTTGACTCAAAAAACAAGTTCGTTTGTGCTTAAGGAAGAAGAAAAACTCGTTTGTACGTTGTTGGCTCAATTGGAAGCCAATTTTGGTGCAATCCTTGAATACATGGATTTGAGTGACCAAATGGACTATGTTTAATTTATAACTCACATGGTTCCATAATAACGTGAAAAGGGACATTTTTGACTCAACAAACAAGTTCATTTGTGCTTAACGAAGAAGGAGAACTCGTTTGTACGTTGTGGGCTCAATTAAAGGCCAATTTGGGTGCAATCAGCGAAGACAACGATTTGAGTAACCAAATGGACTCCATTTGATTTCTAACATTCCGTGGTACCATAAAAACATCAAATGGGACATGTTTGACTCAGCAATTAAGTTCTTTTGGGCTTAACGAAGAAGGAAAACTCGTTTGTACGTTGTAGGCTGAATTGGAGGCCAATTTGGGTGCAATCTGAGAATACGAGGATTTGAGTGACCAAATGGACTCCGTTTGATTTCTAATCTCATGTGGTACCATAATAACTTCAAATGCTTACTTTTTTGACTCAAGGAACAAGTTCATTTGTGCTAAACGAATAAGGAAAACTTGTTTGTACGTTGTACGCTCAATTGAGGCCAATTTGGGTGCAATCCGAGTATACAAGGATTTGAGTCACCAAATGGACTCCGTTTGATTTCTAACCTCATGTGGCACCATAATAATATTGAATGGGTGATGTTTGACCGAACAAACTAGTTCGTTTGTGCTTAACGAAGGAGGAAAACTCGTTTCTACGTGGTAGGCTCAATTGAGGCCAATTTGGGTGCAATCCGAGAATACAAAGATTTGAGTGACCAAATGGACTCCGTTTGATTTATAATCTCATGTGGTACCATAATAACGTAACGTCAAATGTTACATGTTTGACTAAAAAAACAAGTTCGTTTGTGCTTAACAAAGAAGGAAACCCGTTTGTACGTTGTTGGCTGAATTGGAGGCCAATTTTGGTGCAATCCTCGAATACAAGGATTTGAGTGACCAAATGGACTCCGTTTAATTTATAACCTCACATGGTACCATAATAACATGAAAATGGACATGTTTGACTCAACAAACAAGTTCGTTTGTTCTTAACGAAGAAGGAAAACTCGTTTGTACGGTTGTGGGCTCAATCGGAGGCCATTTTAGGTGCAATCAGTGAAGATAACGATTTGAGTAACCAAATGGACTCCATATGATTTCTAAGATGCCGTGGAACCATAAAAACGTCAAATGAGACATGTTGACTCAGCAATCAAGTTCTTTGGGCTTAATGAAGAAGGAAAACTCGTTTGTACGTTGTAGACTGAATTGGAGGCCAATTTGGGTGCAATCGGAGAATACGAAGATTTGAGTGACCAAATGGATTCCGTTTGATTTATAATCTCATGTGGTACCATAATAAACTTCAAATGTTACTGTTTTGACTCAAGAAACAAGTTCACTTGTGCTAAACGAATAAGGAAAACTTGTTTGTACGTTGTACGTGCAATTGGAGGCCAATTTGGGTGCAATCCGAGAATACAGGATTTGAGTCACCAAATGGACTCCGTTTGATTTCTAATCTCATGTGGTACCATGATAATGTCAAATGGGACATGTTTCACTCAACAAACAAGTTCGTTTGTGCTTCACGAAGAAGGAAAACTCGTTTGTACGTTGTAGGCTCAATTGGATGCCAATTTGGGTGCAATCCAAGAATACAAGAATTTGGGTGACCAAATGGACTCGGTTTGGTTTCTAACAATGCATGGCACCATAATAAAATCAAATGAGACATGTTTGACTCAACAAACAAGTTGTTTGGGCTAAACGAAGAAGGAAAACTCGTTTGCACGTTGTCGGCTCAATTGGAGGCCAATTTGGGTGCAATCCGCGAAGACAACGATTTGAGCAACCAAATGGACTCCATTCGATTTCTCACATCCCATGGTACATTAATAAGATCAAATCGGACATGTTGACTCAGAAAATAAGTTTTTTTGTGCTAAACGAAGATGGAAAACTCGTTTGTACGTTGTAGGATCAATAAGAGGCCAATTTGGGTTCAATCTGAGAATACAAGGATTTGAGTGACCAAATGGACTCCGTTTGATTTCTAATCTCCTGTGGTACCATAATAACGTAAAATGTTACATTTTTTACTCAAAAAACAAGTTTTTTTTTCTGCTAAACGAATAAGGAAAACTCATTTGTACGTTGTAGGCTCAATTGAAGCCAATTAGGGTGCAATCCGAGAATAAAAGGATTTAAGTAACGAAATGGACTCTGTTGATTTATAATCTCATGTGGCACCATAAAAAAATCAAATGGGACATGTTTGACACAACAAACAAGTTCTTGTTCTTAACGAAGAAGGAAAAAACTCGTTTGTATGTTGTAGGCTCAATTGAGGCCAATTTGGGTGCAATCCGTGAATACAAGGATTTTAGTTGCCAAATGGACTCCGTTTGATTTCTAACCTCATGTGGCATCTAAATAAACATTCAAATGGGTTATGTTGACCCAACAACTTGTTCCTTTGTGACTATCGAAGAGGAAAACTAGTTTGTACAGCTGTAGGGCTGGAATTGGAGGCCAATTTGGAGTGCAATATGAGAATACGAGGATTTGAGTGACCAAATGGACTCCAACGTTTGATTTCTAATCTCATGTGGTGACCATTAAAAACTTTCAAATGTTACTTTTTTTGACTTCGATAAACAAGTTCATTTGTGATAAGACGAATAAGGAAAACTCGTTTGTACGTTGTAGGCTCCAATGAATCCAATTTGGGTGCAATCTTGATAAAAGAAGATTTAAGTAACCAAAGTGGACTCTGTTGTATTTCTAATCTCCATGTGCACCATAATGACGTCAAATGGGCAAATGTTTGACTCCAATAAAACAATTTCTCTTTGGTGCTTAACGAAACAATGAAAACTCGTTTGTACGTTGTAGGCTTAATTGAGGCCAATTTGGGGTGCAATCCGAGAATACAACTGATTTGAGTGACAAATGGGACTCTGTTTGATTTCTAACATCATGGTGGCAGCATGATTAACGTCCAAAATGGGGACATGTTTGAATCAAGAAACAAATTCCGTTTTGTGCTTACGTAAGAAAGGAAACTCGTCTCGTACGTTGTAGGCTCAATTGAGGCCAATTTGGGTGCAAAGTCCGTTGATAACAAGGATTAGTGGACCAATGGACTCCGTGTTATTGTCTATACCTTATGTGGCACCATAATAACATCGAATGAGTGATGTTTTGGACCGGAACAAACTAGTTCGATTTGTGCTTAAAGAAGGAAGGAAAACTCGTTTGTTACAGTGGTAGGCTCAATTTAAGGGCCAATTTGGGATGCAATCCGAGAATACAAAAGATTTGAAGTGACAAATGGACTCCGTTTTGATTCTCTAATCTCATTGTGACAGCATAATAAACGTCAAAGTGGGAACATGTTTGACTCAACAAACAAGTTCGTTAGTGCTAAACGAAGAAGGGAAAACTCGTTTGTACGTTGTAGGCTCAATTGGAGCCAATTTGGGTGCAATCCGAGAATACAGATTGAGTGACCAAATGGACTCCGTTTGGTTTTTAAACCATGCATGGAACCATAATAAATCAAATGAGACATGTTTTGACTCAACAAAACAAGTTCGTTTTGGCTACTAAAACGATAGAAGGAAAAACTTCGTTGCACGTGTAGGCTCAATATGGAGGCCAATTTGGGTGCTATCTCTGAGAATACCAAAGATTTTGATGACCAAATGGGCTCTCATTAGTTTATAAGCTTGTGTGGTACATATTAAAAGATCAAATATTACATGTGGTTACTAAAAAAACCAAATCTGTTTGTGCTGAAACGAAGAAGGAAAACCGGCTTTGTCATTGTTAGGCTCCAATTGAGGCCAATTTGGGTGCAATCCGAGAATATTAAAGATTTAAGTGACCAAAATGGACTCCGTTTATTTAGAAACCTTGCGGTGGCACAACGGTAAACAATGTCAAATGGGGAACATGGTTTGACTCAAACAAACAGTTCGTTTGTTGCTTAAACACAGACCGAAAACTCGTTTGTACGTTGTAGGACATTGGAGGCAAGGTTTGGAGGCCAATTTTGTTTTGCAATCCGCGCGAACAACAGGGATTTGAGTGACCAAATGGACTCCGTTTGATTTCTAACCTCATGTGGAAGGTAAAAACATCAATGGACATGTTTGACTCAACAAACAAGTTCGTTTGTGCTTAACAAAGAAGTAAAACACGTTTGTACGTTGTAGGCTCAATTGGAGGCCATTTGGGTGCAATCCGAGAATACAAGGATTTGAGTGACCAAATTGATTTTATAATCTCATGTGGTACATAATAACTTCAAATGTTACTGTTTGACTCAAGAAACAAGTTCATTTGTGCTAAATGAATAAGGAAAACTTGTTTGTACGTTGTACGCGCAATTGGAGGCCAATTTGGGTGCAATCCGAGAATACAAGGATTTGAGTCACCAAATGGACTCCGTTTGATTTCTAATCTCATGTGGTACCATGAAATGTCAAATGGGACATTTTCACTCAACAAACAAGTTCGTTTGTGCTTCACGAAGAGGAAAACTTGTTTGTACGTTGTAGGCTAATTGGATGCCAATTTGGGTGCAATCCAAAATACAAGAATTTGGGTGACCAAATGGACTCGGTTTGGTTTCTAACCATGCATGGCACCATAATAAATCAAATGGGACATGTTTGACTCAACAAACAAGTTCGTTTGGGCTAAACGAAGAAGGAAAACTCGTTTGCACGTTGTCGGCTCAATTGGAGGCCAATTTGGGTGCAATCCGCGAAGACAACGATTTGAGCAACCAAATGGACTCCATTCGGTTTCTCACATCCAGGTACCATAATAAGATCAAATGGACATGTTTGACTCAGAAATAAGTTTTTTGTGCTAAACGAAGATGGAAAACTCGTTTGTACGTTGTAGGCTCAATAAGAGGCCAATTTGGGTTCAATCTGTGAATACAAGGATTTGAGTGACCAAATGGACTCCGTTTGATTTCTAATCTCCTGTGGTACCATAATAACGTAAAATGTTACATTTTTTACTCAAAAAAAAGTTTTTTTTTGCTAAACGAATAAGAAAACTCATTT
>QNQO01004235.1:0-31425 GCA_003290165.1 Berberis thunbergii | reverse complement strand
CTCCAATGAGCCTACAACGTACAAACGAGTTTTCCTTCTTCGTCAAGCCCAACCGAACTTTTTTGTTGATTCAAACATGTTCCATTTTTGTTATTATGGTACCACGCGAGGTTGGAAGTCAAACGAAAGTCATTTGTTCACTGCAAATCTCTGTATTCTCGATTAACCAAATTAACCTCCAATTGAGCCATATAACGTACAAATGAGATTTCCATGCATGGTTAGAAGTAAAACAACTCCATTTGGTCACTCAATCTTTGTGTTTTCGATTGCACCCAATTGGCCTCCAATTAGCCTACAAACGGAAAAAAAAGATTCCTTCTTCGTTAGACAACCGAACTTGTTTGTTGAGTCAAATTTCTATTTGTCGTTATTATGGTACCACACGAGTTTAGAAGTATTCGGAGGTCAATTTGATCACTCAAATATGTGAATTCTCGGATTGCACACCCAAATTGGCCACCAATTGAGCCTACAACATACAAATGAGTTTTCCTTCTCGTTAAGCATAACTGAACTTCTTGTTTAGTCAAACATGTCCATTTGTCGTTAATATGGTAGCATGCAAGTTAACATGTCAATCGGAGGTCATTTTGCATTTCAAATCTATGTATTCTCGGATTGCGCCCAAAATTGGCCTCCAATTAAGCCTACAACATACAAACGAGCTTTCCTTCTTCGTTAAAACAACGAACTTTTTTGTTGAGTCAAACAGTTCCATTTGTGTTATTATGGTACCACCCAAGGTTAGAAGTCAGACGGAGGTCATTTGTTCATTCAATCTATGTATTCTCGGGATTGCACCCAAATTGGCCTCCAGAATGAGCTTAGACTACGTACAAACGAAGTTTGTTGCCTTCGTTCGTACAGAGCACAACTGAAGCTTCTTTGTCGAGTCAAACATGTTCCATTTTGATCGTTATTTATGGTAACCGCGTGAAGTTAGAAATCAAATGGAGGTCATTTGTTCAGCCGTCAATTCTATTGTATTGGTCGGATTGCGACCCAAATTGGCCTCCAATTGAGGCCTACAGATGTCACAAATGAGTTTTTTCCTTTCTTCGTTACAGACCACCAAAATTTTTTTTTTAGTCAAACATTTTTCCATTTATCATTATTAGGTACCATGGTGAGGTTAGAAATCAATCAGCAGGTCATTTTTTCAACTCAAATCTACTGTACTTCTCGGATTTGACCCAAATTGGTTTGCAATTGAAGCCAACCAGACGTACAAACGAGTATTTCCTTCTTCATTAACTACAACCGTAACTTTTTTGTTGAGTCAAACATGTTCCATTTGTCGTTATTATGGATCCACGTGAGGTTATAAGTCAACGGAGGTCTTTGTTCACTCAAATCTATGTATTCTCAAATTGCACCCAAATTGGCTTTCAATTAACCGTACAACGTACAAACGAGTTTTCCTCTTACGTTAAGCACAACCGAACTTCTTTTGTGAGTAAAAAATGTTCCATTTGTCGTTATTATGGTACCACGTGAGGTTAGAAGTCAACGAAGGTCATTTGTTCACTCAAATCTCTGTATTCTCGAATTGAAACCCAAATTGACTTCCAATTGAGCTATAACGTACAAACGGGTTCCATGTTCGTTAAGCACAACCGAACTTGTTTCTCGAGTCAAACAATTTCTATTTGTAGTTTATTATGGTACCACGCATTGTAGAAGTAAAACGGACACGATTTGGTCACTCAAATCTTTGTGTGTCTTCGATTGGACCCAAATTGGCATCCAATTAAGCCTACAACGTAAACAAAATTTCCTTCTTCGTTAAGCACAACCGAACTTGTTTATTGAGTCAAAACATGTTCTATTTTGTCGTTATTATGGTACCACAGCGAGTTTAGAAGTCAATCGGAGGTCATTTGATCACTCGAACAGTGAATTCTCGAGATCGCACCCAAAGTATGGCCTCCAATTGAAAGCCTACAACGGTACAAAACGGTCTTTCCTTCTTCGTAAGCCAACGAACATCTTTGTCGAGTCAAACATCGTTCCATTATCGTATTGATCGGTTACCGCGTGAAGTCTAGAATTCAACATGGGAAGGCATTTGTTCACTTCAAATCTATGTTATCTCCGGATTGCACCGCAAAATTCGGCCTTCCAATTGAGCCTACAATGTCAACAAATGAGTTTTCCTTCTTCGTAAGCCACCACCGAAATTTTTTTTTTTTAATCAAACAATTTGCCCATTTAATCAAATATTATGGTACCATGTTGATGGTTAAGAAATCAATCAGAGGTTCATTTTTCACTCAAATCTATGTATTTCATCGGATTGCACCCAAATGCGTTTGCCAATTGAGCAACATAAGCAGTACAAAGGTTCTTCCTTCTTCATTAACTGCAAGATCCGAACTTTTTGTTGGAGTCAAACATGTTCCATTTGTCATTATTATGGATCCACGCGAGGTTATAAGTCAAAAGAAGGTCATTTTTCACTCAAATCTATGTATTCTCAATTGCACCCAAATTGGCCTCCAAATGGGGCCCTGAAACGTACAAACGGAGTTTCCTTCTTCGTCAAGCCCAACCGAACTTTTTTTGTTGATTCAAACATGTTCAATTTTTTGTTATTATGGTACCACGCGAGGTTGGAAGTCTAACGGAAGTCATTTGTTCACTCAAATCTCTGTATTCTCGATTGAACCCAAATTAACCTCCAATTGAGCCTATAACGTACAAACGAGATTTCCATGTATGGTTAGAAGTAAAAACGGACTCCATTTGGTCACTCAAATCTTTGTGTTCTTCGATTGCCACCCAAATTGGCCTCCAATTAAGCCTACAACGGAAAAAAAATTTCCTTCTTCGTTAGGCACAACCGAACTTGTTTGTTTGAGTCAAACATGTTCTATTTGTCGTTATTATGGTACCACATGAGTTTAGAAGTCATTCGGAGGTCATTTGATCACTCAAATATGTGAATTCTCGGATTGCACCCAAATTGGCCACCAATTGAGCCTACAACGTACAAATGAGTTTTCCTTCTTCGTTAAGCATAACTGAACTTCTTTGTTTAGTCAAACACGTTCCATTTGTCGTTAATATGGTAGCATGCAAGTTACATGTCAATCGGAGGTCATTTCTGCATTCAAATCTATGTATTCTCGGATTGCGCCCAAATTGGCCTCCAATTAATCCTACAACATACAAACGAGCTTTCCTTCTTCGTTAAGAACAACCGAACTTTTTTGTTGAGTCAAACAAGTTCCATTTGTTGTTATTATGGTACCACCCAAGGTTAGAAGTCAGACGGAGGTCATTTGTTCATTCAAATCTATGTATTCTCGGATTGCCCCCAAAATTGACCTCCAAATGAGCCTAGAACGTACAAATGAGTGTTCCTTCTTTGTTAAGACAACTGAACTTCTTTGTCGAGTCAAACATGTTCCATTTATCGTTATTATAGGTACCGCGGTGAAGGTTAGAAGTCAAATGGAGGTCATTTGTTCACTCAAATCTATGTGTTCTCGGATTGCACCCAAATTGGCCTCCTATTGAGCCTACAATGTACAAATGAGTTTTCCTTCTTCGTTAAGCACCACCAAATTTATTTTTTTAGTCAAACAATTTCCATTTATCAATATTATGTACCATGTGAGGTTAGAAATCAATCAGGGGGTCATTTTTTCACTCAAATCTATGTATTCTCGGATTGCACCCAAATTGGTTTGCAATTGAGCCAACAACGTACAAACGAGTTTTCCTTCTTCATTAACTACAACCGAACTTTTTTGTTGAGTCAAACATGTTCCATTTGTCGTTATTATGGATCCACATTGAGGTTATAAGTCAAAAGGAGGTCATTTGTTCACTCAAATCTATGTATTCTCAAATTGCACCCAAATGGCTTCCAATTAAACCTACAACGTACAAACGAGTTTTCCTTCTACGTTAAGCACAACCGAACTTCTTTGTTGAGTCAAAAATGTTCCATTTGTCGTTATTATGGTACCACGTGAGGTTAGAAGTCAAACGAAGGTCATTTGTTCACTCAAATCTCTGTATTCTCGAATTGAAACCAAATTGACCTCCAATTGAGCCTATAACGTACAAACGGGTTTTCCATGTTCGTTAAGCACAACCGAACATGTTTCTCGAGTCAAACAATTTCTATTGTAGTTATTATGGTACCACACATTGTTATAAGAAAACGGACTCCATTTGGTCACTCAAAATCTTTGTGTTCTTCGATTGGACCCAAATTGGCCTCCAATTAAGCCTACGATGTAAAAAAAATTTCCTTCTTCGTTAAGCACAACTGAATTTGTTTATTGAGTCAAACATGTTCTATTTATCGTTATTATGGTACCACACGAGTTTAGAAGTCAATCAGAGGTCATTTGATCACTCAAATCTATGAATTCTCGGATTGCACCAAAATTGGCCTCCAATTGAGCCTACAACGTACAAACGAGTTTTCCTTCTTCGTTAAGCTCAACTGAACTTCTTTGTTTAGTCAAATATGTTCCATTTGTCGTTAATATGGTTCCATGCAAGTTACATGTCAATCGGAGGTCATTTCTGCACTCAAATCTATGTATTCTCGGATTGCGCGCAAATTGGCCTTCAATTAAGCCTACAACGTACAAACGAACTTTCCTTCTTCGTTAAGCAACCCGAACTTTTTTGTTGAGTCAAACATGTTCCATTTGAAGTTATTATTGTACCACCCAAGGTTAGAAGTCAAACGGAGGTCATTTGTTGACTCAAATCAATGTATTCTTCAATTGCACCCAAATTGGCCTCCAATTAAGCTTACAACTTACAAACGAGTTTTCCTTCTTCGTTAAGCACACCCCGAACTTGTTTTTTTGAATCAAACTTGTTCCATTTGTCTTTATTATAGTACCATGTGAGTTAGAAGTCAATCGGGGGTCATTTGATAACTCAAATCTATGTATTCTCGGATTGCACCTAAATTGGCCTCCAATTGAGCCTACAACGTACAAATGAGTTTTCCTTTTTTGTTAAGAACAACCAAACTTTTTTGTTGAGTAATAAATGTTCCATTTGTGGTTATTATGGTACCACCCGAGGTTAGAAGTTAGACGGAGGTCATTTGTTCATTCAAATCTATGTATTGTCGGATTGCACCCAAATTGGCCTCCAAATGAGCCTAGAACATACAAACGAGTTTTACTTCTTCGTTAAGCACAACAGAACTTCTTTGTTGAGTCAAACATGTGCCATTTGTCGTTGTTATGGTACCACATGAGGTCATAAGTAAAAAGGAATTCATTTGTTCACTCAAATCTGTGTATTCTCGGATTGCACCGAATTGGCCTCCAATTGAACATACAACGTACAAATGAGTTTTCCTACTTCCTTAAGCACAACCGAACTTCTTTGTTCAGTCAAACATGTTCCATTTGTCTTTATTATGGTACCACATGAATTTAGAAGTCAAACGGTGGTCATTTGTTCACTCAAATCTATGTATTCTCGGATTGCACCCAAATTGGCCTCCAATTGAGCCTACAACGTACAAACGAGTTTTACTTCTTCGTTAAGCACAACCGAACATTTTGGTGAGTCAAACATGTTACATTTATCATTATTATGGTACCACGTGAGGTCAAAAATCAATCGGAGGTCGTTTGTTCACTCAAATCTATGTATTCTCGGATTGCACCCAAATTGGTTTGCAATTGAGCAAACGACGTACATACGAGTTTTCATTCTTCATTGACTACAACCGAACTTCTTTGTTGAGTCAAACATGTTCCATTTTTTTTAATATGGTACCATGCTAGTTAGAAGTCAATCAGAGGTCATTTGATCACTCAAATCTAAGTATTCTCGGATTGCACCCAAAGTGGCCTCCAATTGAGCCTACAACGTACAAACGAGTTTTCCTTCTTTCTTCAGCACAACTGAACTTCTTTGTTGAGTCAAACATGTTTCATTTGTTGTTAATATGGTACCATGCTAGTTAGAAGTCAATCGGAGGTCATTTGATAACTCGAATCTAAGTATTCTCGGATTGCACCCAAATTGACCTCCAATTGAGCCTACAACGTACAAACGAGTTTTCCTTTTTTGTTAAGTACAACCATACTTTTTTGTTGAGTCAAAAATGTTCCATTTGTCGTACCACCCGAGGTTAGATGTCAGACGGCGGTCATTTGTTCATTCGAATCTAAGTATTCTCGGATTGCACCCAAATTGGCCTCGAAATGAGCCTAGAATGTCCGAACGAGTATTTCTTCTTCGTTTAGCACAACCGAACTTCTTAGTTGAGTAAAACATGTTCCATTTGTCGTTATTATGGTACCACATGAGGTTAGAAGTCAATTGGAGGTCATTTGTTCACTCAAATCTATGTATTCTCGGATTGCACCCAAATGGGTTTGCAATTGAGCGAACAACGTACAAACGAGTTTTCCTTCTTCATTAACTACAACCGAACTTTTTTGTTGAGTCAAACATGTTCCATTTGTCGTTATTATGGTACCACGTGAATTCAAAAGTCAAAATGAGATCATTTGTCACTCAAATCTATGTATTCTCGGATTGCACCCAAATTGGCCTCCAATTGAGCCTACAACGTATAAACGAGTTTTCCTCCTTCGTTAAGCACAAGTGAACTTGTGTGTTGAGTCAAACATGTTCCATTTGTCGTTATTATTGTACTACGTGAGTTTAGAAGTCAAACAGAGTTCATTTTTTCACTCAAATATATGTATTCTCGGATTGCATCCAACTTGGCCTCCAATTGAGCCTAAAACGTACAAAGAAATTTTCCTTCATCGTTAAGCACAACCAAAGTTGTTTGTTGAGTCAAACATGTTGCATTTTTCGTATTATGTTACCATGCGAGCTAGAAGTCAATCGGAGGTCATTTGATCACTCAAATCTATGTATTCTCGGATTGCACCCAAATTGGCATCCAATAGAGCCTACAACGTACAAACGAGTTTTCTTTCTTTGTTAAGCACAACCAAACTTTTTTGTTGAGTCAAAAATGTTCAATTTGTCGTTATTATGGTACCACCCGAGGTTAGAAGTCATACGGAGGTCAATTGTTCATTCAAATCTATGTATTCTCGGATTGCACCCAAATTGGCCTAGAACGTACAAACGAGTTTTCCTTCTTCGTCAAGCCCAACCAAACTTTTTTGTTGAGTCAAACATGTTCCATTTTTTGTTATTATGGTACCACGCGAGGTTAGAAGTCAAACGGAAGTCATTAGTTCACTCAAATCTCTGTATTCTTGATTGAACCCAAATTAACCTCCAATTGAGCCTATAACGTACAAACGAGTTTTCCATGCATGGTTAGAAGTAAAACGGACTCTATTTGGTCACTCAAATCTTTGTGTTCTTCGATTGCACCCAAATTGGCCTCCAATTAAGCCTACAACGGAAAAAAAAATTTCCTTCTTTGTTAGGCACAATCGAACTTGTTTGTTGAGTCAAACATGTTCTATTTGTCGTTATTATGGTACCACATGAGTTTAGAAGTCAATCGGAGGTCATTTGATCACTCAAATCTATGAATTCTCGGATTGCGCCCAAATTAGCCTCCAATTAAGCCTACAACATACAAACGAGCTTTCCTTCTTCGTTAAGAACAACCGAACTTTTTTGTTGAGTCAAACAAGTTCTATTTGTTGTTATTATGGTACCACCCAAGGTTAGAAGTCAGACGGAGGTCATTTGTTCATTCAAATCTATGTATTCTCGAATTGCACCCAAATTGGCGTCCAAATGAGCCTAGAACGTACAAACGAGTTTTCCTTCTTCGTTAAGCACAACTGAACTTCTTTGTCGAGTCAAACATGTTCTATTTATCGTTATTATGGTACCGCGTGAAGTTAGAAGTCAAATGGAGGTCATTTGTTCACTCAAATCTATGTATTCTCGGATTGCACCCAAATTGGCCTCCAATTGAGCCTACAATGTACAAATGAGTTTTCCTTTTTCGTTAAGCACCACCGAAATTATTTTTTCAGTCAAACATTTTCCATTTATCATTATTATGGTACCATGTGAGGTTAAAAATCAATCAGAGGTCATTTTTTCACTCAAATCTATGTATTCTCGGATTGCACCCAAATTGGTTTGCAATTGAGCCAACAACGTACAAACGAGTTTTCCTTCTTCATTAACTACAACCGAACTTTTTTGTTGAGTCAAACATGTTCCATTTGTCGTTATTATGGATCCACGTGAGGTTATAAGTCAAAAGGAGGTCATTTGTTCACTCAAATCTATGTATTCTAAAATTGCACCCAAATTGGCCTCCAAATGGGCCTAGAACGTACAAACGAGTTTTCCTTCTTCGTCAAGCCCAACCGAACTTTTCTATTAATTCAAATATGTTCCATTTTTAGTTATTATGGTACCACGCGAGGTTGGAAGTCAAACGGAAGTCATTTGTTCACTCAAATCTCTGTATTCTCGGATTGAACCCAAATTAACCTCCAATTGAGCCTATAACGTACAAACGAGATTTCCATGCATGGTTAGAAGTAAAACGGACTCCATTTGGTCACTCAAATCTTTGTGTTCTTCTATTGCACCCAAATTGGCCTCCAATTAAACCAACAACAGAAAAAAAATTTCCTTCTTCGTTAGGCACAACCGAACTTGTTTGTTGAGTCAAACATGTTCTATTTGTCGTTATTATGGTACCACATGAGTTTAGAAGTCATTCGGAGGTCATTTGATCACTCAAATATGTGAATTCTCGGATTGCACCCAAATTGGCCACCAATTGAGCCTACAACGTACAAATGAGTTTTCCTTCTTCGTTAAGCATAACTGAACTTCTTTGTTTAGTCAAACATGTTCCATTTGTCGTTAATATGGTAGCATGCAAGTTACATGTCAATCGGAGGTCATTTCTGCATTCAAATCTATGTATTCTCGGATTGCGCCCAAATTGGACTCCAATTAAGCTTACAACATACAAACGAGTTTTCCTTCTTCGTTAAGAACAACCGAACTTTTTTGTTGAGTCAAACAAGTTCCATTTGTTGTTATTATGGTACCACCCAAGGTTAGAAGTCAGATGGAGGTCATTTGTTCCTTCAAATCTATGTATTCTCGGATTGCACCCAAATTGGCGTCCAAATGAGCCTAGAACGTACAAACGAGTTTTCCTTCTTCGTTAAGCACAACTGAACTTCTTTGTCGAGTCAAACATGTTCCATTTATCGTTATTATGGTACCGCGTGAAGTTAGAAGTCAAATGGAGGTCATTTGTTCACTCAAATCTATGTATTCTCGGATTGCACCCAAATTGGCCTCCAATTGAGTCTACAATGTACAAATGAGTTTTCCTTCTTCGTTAAGTACCACCAAAAATTTTTTTTAGTCAAACATTTTCCATTTATCATTATTATGGTACCATGTGAGATTAGAAATCAATCAGAGGTCATTTTTTCACTCAAATCGATGTATTCTCGGATTGCACCCAAATTGGTTTGCAATTGAGCCAACAACGTACAAACGAGTTTTCCTTCTTCATTAACAACAACCGAACTTTTTTGTTGAGTCAAACATGTTCCATTTGTCGTTATTATGGATCCACATGAGGTTATAAGTCAAAAGGAGGTCATTTGTTCACTCAAATCTATGTATTCTCAAATTGCACCCAAATGGCTTCCAATTAAACCTACAACGTACAAACGAGTTTTCCTTCTACGTTAAGCACAACCGAACTTCTTTGTTGAGTCAAAAATGTTCCATTTGTCGTTATTATGGTACCACGTGAGGTTAGAAGTCAAACGAAGGTCATTTGTTCACTCAAATCTCTGTATTCTCGAATTGAAACCAAATTGACCTCCAATTGAGCCTATAACGTACAAACGGGTTTTTTATGTTCGTTAAGCACAACCGAACTTGTTTCTCGAGTCAAACAATTTCTATTTGTAGTTATTATGGTACCACGCATTGTTAGAAGTAAAACGGACTCGATTTGGTCACTCAAATCTTTGTGTTCTTCGATTGGACCCAAATTGGCATCCAATTAAGCCTACAACGTAAAAAAAATTTCCTTCTTCATTAAGCACAACCGAACTTGTTTATTGAGTCAAACATGTTCTATTTGTCGTTATTATGGTACCACACGAGTTTAGAAGTCAATCAGAGGTCATTTGATCAATCAAATCTATGAATTCTCGGATTGCACCCAAATTGGCCTCCAATTGAGCCTACAACGTACAAACGAGTTTTCCTTCTTCGTTAAGCTCAACTGAACTTCTTTGTTTAGTCAAACATGTTCCATTTGTCGTTAATATGGTACCATGCAAGTTACATGTCAATCGGAGGTCATTTCTGCACTCAAATCTATGTATTCTCGGATTGCGCCCAAATTGGCCTTCAATTAAGCCTACAATGTACAAACAAACTTTCCTTCTTCGTTAAGCACAACCGAACTTTTTTGTTGAGTCAAACATGTTCCATTTGTCGTTATTATTGTACCACCCAAGGTTAGAAGTCAAACGGAGGTCATTTGTTGACTCAAATCAATGTATTCTTCGATTGCACCCAAATTGGCCTCCAATTAAGCTTACAACTAACAAACGAGTTTTCCTTCTTCGTTAAGCACACCCGAACTTGTTTGTTGAATCAAACTTGTTCCATTTGTCTTTATTATAGTACCATGTGAGTTAGAAGTCAATCGGGGTCATTTGATCACTCAAATCTAAGTATTCTCGGATTGCACCCAAATTGGCCGCCAATTGGCCTCCAATTGAGCCTACAACGTACAAATGAGTTTTCCTTTTTTGTTAAGAACAACCAAACTTTTTTTTGAGTAATAAATGTTCCATTTGTCGTTATTATGGTACCACCCGAGGTTATAAGTTAGACGGAGGGCATTTGTTCATTCAAATCTATGTATTGTCGGATTGCACCCAAATTGGCCTCCAAATGAGCCTAGAACATACAAACGAGTTTTACTTCTTCGTTGAGCACAACAGAACTTCTTTGTTGAGTCAAACATGTGCCATTTGTCGTTGTTATGGTACCACATGAGGTCATAAGTCAAAAGGAAGTCATTTGTTCACTCAAATCTGTGTATTCTCGGATTGCACCGAATTGGCCTCCAATTGAACATACAACGTACAAATGAGTTTTCCTACTTCCTTAAGCACAACCGAACTTCTTTGTTCAGTCAAACATGTTCCATTTGTCTTTATTATGGTACCACGTGAATTTAGAAGTCAAACGGAGGTCATTTCTTCACTCAAATCTATGTATTCTCGGATTGCACCCAAATTGGCCTCCAATTGAGCCTACAACGTACAATCGAGTTTACTTCTTCGTTAAGCACAACCGAACATTTTTGGTGAGTCAAACATGTTACATTTATCATTATTATGGTACCACGTGAGGTAAAAAATCAATCGGAGGTCGTTTGTTCACTCAAATCTATGTATTCTCGGATTGCACCCAAATTGGTTTGCAATTGAGCAAACGACGTACATACGAGTTTTCATTCTTCATTGACTACAACCGAACTTCTTTGTTGAGTCAAACATGTTCCATTTGTTGTTAATATGGTACCATGCTAGTTAGAAGTTAATCAGAGGTCATTTGACCACTCAAATCTAAGTATTCTCGGATTGCACCCAAATTGGCCTCCAATTGAGCCTACAACGTACAAACGAGTTTTCCTTCTTTCTTAAGCACAACTGAACTTCTTTGTTGACTCAAACATGTTCCAGTTGTTGTTAATATGGTACCATGCTAGTTAGAAGTCAATCGGAGGTCATTTGATAACTCAAATTTAAGTATTCTCGGATTGCACCCAAATTGACCTCCAATTGAGCCTACAACGTACAAACGAGTTTTCCTTTTTTGTTAAGTACAACCATACTTTTTTGTTGAGTCAAAAATGTTCCATTTGTCGTACCACCCGAGGTAAGATGTCAGACGGAGGTTATTTGTTCATTCGAATCTATGTATTCTCGGATTGCACCCAAATTGGCCTCGAAATGAGCCTAGAACGTACGAACGAGTTTTTCTTCTTCGTTTAGCACAACCGAACTTCTTAGTTGAGTAAAACATGTTCCATTTGTCGTTATTATGGTACCACATGAGGTTAGAAGTCAATTGGAGGTCATTTGTTCACTCAAATCTATGTATTCTCGGATTGCACCGAAATGGGTTTGCAATTGAGCGAACAACGTACAAACGAGTTTTCCTTCTTCATTAACTACAACCGAACTTTTTTGTTGAGCGAAACATGTTCCATTTGTCGTTATTATGGTACCACGTGAATTCAAAAGTCAAAATGAGATCATTTGTCACTCAAATCTATGTATTCTCGGATTGCACCCAAATTGGCCTCCAATTGAACCTACAACGTATAAACGAGTTTTCCTCCTTCGTTAAGCACAAGTGAACTTGTGTGTTGAGTCAAACATGTTCCATTTGTCGTTATTATTGTACTACGTGAGTTTAGAAGTCAAACAGAGTTCATTTTTTCACTCAAATATATGTATTCTCGGATTGCATCCAACTTGGCCTCCAATTGAGCCTAAAACGTACAAAGAAGTTTTCCTTCATCGTTAAGCACAACCAAAGTTGTTTGTTGAGTCAAACATGTTCCATTTTTCGTATTATGTTACCATGCGAGCTAGAAGTCAATCGGAGGTCATTTGATCACTCAAATCTATGTATTCTCGGATTGCACCCAAATTGGCATCCAATAGAGCCTACAACGTACAAACGAGTTTTCTTTCTTTGTTAACACAACCAAACTTTTTTGTTGAGTCAAAAATGTTCAATTTGTCGTTATTATGGTACCACCCGAGGTTAGAAGTCATTCGGAGGTCAATTGTTCATTCAAATCTATGTATTCTCGGATTGCACCCAAATTGGCCTAGAACGTACAAATGAGTTTTCCTTCTTCGTCAAGCCCAACCGAACTTTTTTGTTGAGTCAAACATGTTCCATTTTTTGTTATTATGGTACCACGCGAGGTTAGAAGTCAAACGGAAGTCATTTGTTCACTCAAATCTCTGTATTCTTGACTGAACCCAAATTAACCTCCAATTGAGCCTATAACGTACAAACGAGTTTTCCATGCATGGTTAGAAGTAAAACGCACTCCATTTGGTCACTCAAATCTTTGTGTTCTTCGATTGCACCCAAATTGGCCTCCAATTAAGCCTACAACGGAAAAAAAAAAATTCCTTCTTCGTTAGGCACAATCGAACTTGTTTGTTGTGTCAAACATGTTCTATTTGTCGTTATTATGGTACCACACGAGTTTAGAAGTCAATCGGAGGTCATTTGATCACTCAAATCTATGAATTCTCGGATTGCGCCCAAATTAGCCTCCAATTAAGCCTACAACATACAAACGAGCTTTCCTTCTTCGTTAAGAACAACCGAACTTTTTTGTTGAGTCAAACAAGTTCCATTTGTTGTTATTATGGTACCACCCAAGGTTAGAAGTCAGACGGAGGTCATTTGTTCATTCAAATCTATGTATTCTCGGATTGCACCCAAATTGGCGTCCAAATGAGCCTAGAACGTACAAACGAGTTTTCCTTCTTCGTTAAGCACAACTTAACTTCTTTGTCGAGTCAAACATGTTCCATTTATCGTTATTATGGTACCCGCGTGAAGTTAGAAGTCAAATGGAGGTCATTTGTTCACTCAAATCTATGTATTCTCGGATTGCAACCAAATTGGCCTCCAATTGAGCCTACAATGTACAAATGAGTTTTCCTTCTTCGTTAAGCACCACCAAAATTTTTTTTTTTAGTCAAACATTTTCCATTTATCATTATTATGGTACCATGTGAGGTTAGAAATCAATCAGAGGTCATTTTTTCACTCAAATCTATGTATTCTCGGATTGCACCCAAATTGGTTTGCAATTGAGCCAACAACGTACAAACGAGTTTTCCTTCTTCATTAACTACAACCAAACTTTTTTGTTGAGTCAAACATGTTCCATTTGTCGTTATTATGGATCCACGTGAGGTTATAAGTCAAAAGGAGGTCATTTGTTCACTCAAATCTATGTATTCTCAAATTGCAACCAAATTGGCCTCCAAATGGGCCTAGAACGTACAAACGAGTTTTCCTTCTTCGTCAAGCCCAACCGAACTTTTTTATTAATTCAAACATGTTCCATTTTTTGTTATTATGGTACCACGCGAGGTTGGAAATCAAACGGAAGTCATTTGTTCACTCAAATCTCTGTATTCTCGGATTGAACCCAAATTAACCTCCAATTGAGCCTATAACGTACAAACGAGATTTCCATGCATGGTTAGAAGTAAAACGGACTCCATTTGGTCACTCAAATCTTTGTGTTCTTCGATTGCACCCAAATTGGCCTCCAATTAAGCCTACAACGGAAAAAAAAAATTTCCTTCTTCGTTAGGCACAACCGAACTTGTTTGTTGACTCAAACATGTTCTATTTGTCGTTATTACGGTACCACACGAGTTTAGAAGTCAATCGGAGGTCATTTGATCACTCAAATATGTGAATTCTCGGATTGCACCCAAATTGGCCACCAATTGAGCATACAACGTACAAATGAGTTTTCCTTCTTCGTTAAGCATAACTGAACTTCTTTGTTTAGTCAAACATGTTCCATTTGTCATTAATATGGTACCATGCAAGTTACATGTCAATTGGAGGTCATTTCTGCACTCAAATCTATGTATTCTCGGATTGCGCCCAAATTGGCCTCCAATTAAGCCTACAACATACAAACGAGCTTTCCTTCTTCGTTAAGAACAACCGAACTTTTTTGTTGAGTCAAACAAGTTCCATTTGTTGTTATTATGGTACCACCCAAGGTTAGAAGTCAGACGGAGGTCATTTGTTCATTCAAATCTATGTATTCTCGGATTGCACCCAAATTGGCGTCCAAATGAGCCTAGAACGTACAAACGAGTTTTCCTTCTTCGTTAAGCACAACTGAACTTCTTTGTCGAGTCAAACATGTTCCATTTATCGTTATTATGGTACCGCGTGAAGTTAGAAGTCAAATGGAGGTCATTTGTTCACTCAAATCTATGTATTCTCGGATTGCACCCAAATTGGCCTCCAATTGAGCCTACAATGTACAAATGAGTTTTCCTTCTTTGTTAAGCACCACCGAAATTTTTTTTTTAGTCAAACATTTTCCATTTATCATTATTATGGTACCATGTGTGGTTAGAAACCAATCAGAGGTCATTTTTTCACTCAAATCTATGTATTCTCGGATTGCACCCAAATTGGTTTGCAATTGAGCCAACAACGTACAAATGAGTTTTCCTTCTTCATTAACTACAACCGAACTTTTTTGTTGAGTCAAACATGTTCCATTTGTCGTTATTATGGATCCACGTGAGGTTATAAGTCAAAAGGAGGTCATTTGTTCACTCAAATCTATGTATTCTCAAATTGCACCCAAATTGGCCTCCAAATGGGCCTAGAACGTACAAACGAGTTTTCCTTCTTCGTCAAGCCCAACCGAACTTTTTTATTGATTCTAACATGTTCCATTTTTTGTTATTATGGTACCACGCGAGGTTGGAAGTCAAACGGAAGTAATTTGTTCACTCAAATCTCTGTATTCTCTAATTGAACGTAAATTAACCTCCAATTGAGCCTATAACGTACAAACGAGATTTCCATGCATGGTTAGAAGTAAAACGGACTCCATTTGGTCACTCAAATCTTTTTGTTCTTCGATTGCACCCAAATTGGCCTCCAATTAAGCCTACAACGGAAAAAAAATTTCCTTTTTCGTTAGGCACAACCGAACTTGTTTGTTGAGTCAAACATGTTCTATTTGTCGTTATTACGGTACCACACGAGTTTAGAAGTCATTCGGAGGTCATTTGATCACTCAAATATGTGAATTCTCGGATTGCACCCAAATTGGCCACCAATTGAGCCTACAACGTACAAATGAGTTTTCCTTCTTCGTTAAGCATAACTGAACTTCTTTGTTTAGTCAAACATGTTCCATTTGTCGTTAATATGGTACCATGCAAGTTACATGTCAATTGGAGGTCATTTCTGCACTCAAATCTATGTATTCTCGGATTGCGCCCAAATTGGCCTCCTATTAAGCCTACAACATACAAACGAGCTTTCCTTCTTCGTTAAGAACAACCAAACTTTTTTGTTGAGTCAAACAAGTTCCATTTATTGTTATTATGGTACCACCCAAGGTTAGATGTTAGACGGAGGTCATTTGTTCATTCAAATCTATGTATTCTCGGATTGCACCCAAATTGGCCTCCAAATGAGCCTAGAAACGTACAAACGAGTTTTCCTTCTTCGTTAAGCACAACTGAACCTCTTTGTCGAGACAAACATGTTCCATTTATTGTTATTATGGTACCACGTGAAGTTAGAAGTCAAATGGAGGTCATTTGTTCACTCAAATCTATGTATTCTCGGATTGCACCCAAATTGGCCTCCAATTGAGCCTACAATGTACAAATGAGTTTTCCTTCTTCGTTAAGCACCACCGAAATTTTTTTTTTTAGTCAAACATTTTCCATTTATCATTATTATGGTACCATGTGAGGTTAGAAATCAATCAGAGGTCATTTTTTCACTCAAATCTATGTATTCTCGGATTGCACCCAAATTGGTTTGCAATTGAGCCAACAACGTACAAACGAGTTTTCCTTCTTCATTAACTACAACCGAACTTTTTTGTTGAGTCAAACATGTTCCATTTGTCGTTATTATGGATCCATGTGAGGTTATAAGTCAAAAGGAGGTCATTTGTTCACTCAAATCTATGTATTCTCAAATTGCACCCAAATTGGCTTCCAATTAAACCTATAACGTACAAACGGGTTTTCCTTCTACGTTAAGCACAACCGAACTTCTTTGTTGAGTCAAAAATGTTCCATTTGTCGTTATTATGGTACCACGTGAGGTTAGAAGTCAAACGAAGGTCATTTGTTCACTCAAATCTCTGTATTCTCGAATTGAAACTAAATTGACCTCCAATTGAGCCTATAACGTACAAACGGGTTTCCATGTTCGTTAAGCACATCCGAACTTGTTTCTCGAGTCAAACAATTTCTATTTGTAGTTATAATGGTACCACGCATTGTTAAAAATAAAACGGACTTGATTTGGTCACTCAAATCTTTGTGTTCTTCGATTGGACCCAAATTGGCATCCAATTAAGCCTACAACGTAAAAAAATTTCCTTCTTCGTTAAGCACAACCGAACTTGTTTATTGAGTCAAACATGTTCTATTTGTCGTTATTATGGTACCACACGAGTTTAGAAGTCAATCGGAGGTCATTTGATCAATCAAATCTATGAATTCTCGGATTGCACCCAAATTGGCCTCCAATTGAGCCTACAACGTACAAACGAGTTTTCCTTTTTTTGTTAAGAACAACCAAAATTTTTGTTGAGTAATAAATGTTCCATTTGTCGTTATTATGGTACCACCCGAGGTTAGAAGTTAGACGGAGGTCATTTGTTCATTCAAATCTATGTATTGTCGGATTGCACCCAAATTGGCCTCCAAATGAGCCTAGAACATACAAACGAGTTTTACTTCTTCGTTAAGCACAACAGAACTTCTTTGTTGAGTCAAACATGTTCCATTTGTCGTTGTTATGGTACCACATGAGGTCATAAGTCAAAAAGAGGTCATTTGTTCACTCAAATCTGTGTATTCTCGGATTGCACCGAATTGCCTCCAATTGAACATACAACGTAACAAATGAGTTTTCCTACGTCCTTAAGCACAACCGAACTTCTTTGTTCAGTCAAACATGTTCCATTTGTCTTTATTATGGTACCACGTGAATTTAGAAGTCAAACGGAGGTCATTTGTTCACTCAAATCTATGTATTCTCGGATTGCACCCAAATTGGCCTCCAATTGAGCCTACAACGTACAATCGAGTTTACTTCTTCGTTAAGCACAACCGAACATTTTTGGTGAGTCAAACATGTTACATTTATCATTATTATGGTACCACATGAGGTAAAAAATCAATCGGAGGTCGTTTGTTCACTCAAATCTATGTATTCTCGGATTGCACCCAAATTGGTTTGCAATTGAGCAAACGACGTACATACCAGTTTTCATTCTTCATTGAATAAAACCGAACTTCTTTGTTGAGTCAAACATGTTCCATTTGTTGTTAATATGGTACCATGCTAGTTAGAAGTCAATCAGAGGTCATTTGATCACTCAAATCTAAGTATTCTCGGATTGCACCCAAATTGGCCTCCAATTGAGCCTACAACGTACAAACGAGTTTTCCTTCTTTCTTAAGCACAACTGAACTTCTTTGTTGAGTCAAACATGTTACATTTGTTGTTAATATGGTACCATGCTAGTTAGAAGTCAATCGTAGGTCATTTGATAACTCAAATCTAAGTATTCTCGGATTGCACCCAAATTGACCTCCAATTGAGCCTACAACGTACAAACGAGTTTTCCTTTTTTGTTAAGTAAAACCATACTTTTTTTTGAGTAAAAAATGTTCCATTTGTCGTACCACCCGAGGTTAGATGTCAGACGGAGGTCATTTGTTCATTCGAATCTATGTATTCTCGGATTGCACCCAAATTGGCCTCGAAATGAGCCTAGAACGTACGAACGAGTTTTTCTTCTTCGTTTAGCACAACCAAACTTCTTAGTTGAGTAAAACATGTTACATTTGTCGTTATTATGGTACCACATGAGGTTAGAAGTCAATTGGAGGTCATTTGTTCACTCAAATCTATGTATTCTCGGATTGCACCGAAATGGGTTTGCAATTGAGCGAACAACGTACAAACGAGTTTTCCTTCTTCATTAACTACAACCGAACTTTTTTGTTGAGTCAAACATGTTCCATTTGTCGTTATTATGGTACCACGTGAATTCAAAAGTCAAAATGAGATCATTTGTCACTCAAATCTATGTATTCTCGGATTGCACCCAAATTGGCCTCCAATTGAGCCTACAACGTATAAACGAGTTTTCCTCATTCGTTAAGCACAAGTGAACTTGTGTGTTGAGTCAAACATGTTCCATTTGTCGTTATTATTGTACTACGTGAGTTTAGAAGTCAAACAGAGTTCATTTTTTCACTCAAATATATGTATTCTCGGATTGCATCCAACTTGGCCTCCAATTGAGCCTAAAACGTACAAAGAAGTTTTCCTTCATCCTTAAGCACAACCAAAGTTGTTTGTTGAGTCAAACATGTTCCATTTTTCGTATTATGTTACCATGCGAGCTAGAAGTCAATCGGAGGTCATTTGATCACTCAAATCTATGTATTCTCGGATTGCACCCAAATTGGCATCCAATAGAGCCTACAACGTACAAACGAGTTTTCTTTCTTTGTTAAGCACAACCAAACTTTTTTGTTGAGTCAAAAATGTTCAATTTGTCGTTATTATGGTACCACCCGAGGTTAGAAGTCATACGGAGGTCAATTGTTCATTCAAATCTATGTATTTTCGGATTGCACCCAAATTGGCCTAGAACGTACAAACGAGTTTTCCTTCTTCGTCAAGCCCAATCGAACTTTTTTGTTGAGTCAAACATGTTCCATTTTTTTTATTATGGTACCACGCGAGGTTAGAAGTCAAACGGAAGTCATTGGTTCACTCAAATCTCTGTATTCTTGATTGAACCCAAATTAACATCCAATTGAGCCTATAACGTACAAACGAGTTTTCCATGCATGGTTAGAAGTAAAACGGACTCCATTTGGTCACTCAAATCTTTGTGTTCTTCGATTGCACCCAAATTGGCCTCCAATTAAGCCTACAACAGAAAAAAAAATTTCCTTCTTCGTTAGGCACAATCGAACTTGTTGGTTGAGTCAAACATGTTCTATTTGTCGTTATTATGGTACCACATGAGTTTAGAAGTCAATCGGAGATCATTTGATCACTCAAATCTATGAATTCTCGGATTGCGCCCAAATTAGCCTCCAATTAAGCCTACAACATACAAAAGGATCCATGTGAGGTTATAAGTCAAAAGGAGGTCATTTGTTCACTCAAATCTATGTATTCTCAAATTGCACCCAAATTGGCTTCCAATTAAACCTACAACGTACAAACGAGTTTTACTTCTACGTTAAGCACAACCGAACTTCTTTGTTGAGTCAAAAATGTTCCATTTGTCGTTATTATGGTACCACGTGAGGTTAGAAGTCAAACGAAGGTCATTTGTTCACTCAAATCTCTGTATTCTCGAATTGAAACCAAATTGACCTCCAATTGTGCCTATAACGTACAAACGGGTTCTCCATGTTCGTTAAGCACAACCGAACTTGTTTCTCGAGTCAAACAATTTCTATTTGTAGTTATTATGGTACCACGCATTGTTAGAAGTAAAACGGACTCGATTTGGTCACTTAAATCTTTGTGTTCTTCGATTGGACCCAAATTGGCATCCAATTAAGCCTACAACGAAAAAAAAAATTTCCTTCTTCGTTAGGCACAATCGAACTTGTTTGTTGAGTCAAACATGTTCTATTTGTCGTTATTATGGTACCACACGAGTTTAGAAGTCAATCGGAGATCATTTGATCACTCAAATCTATGAATTCTCGGATTGCGCCCAAATTAGCCTCCAATTAAGCCTACAACATACAAACGAGCTTTCCTTCTTCGTTAAGAACAACCGAACTTTTTTGTTGAGTCAAACAAGTTCCATTTGTTGTTATTATGGTACCACCCAAGGTTAGAAGTCAGACGGAGGTCATTTGTTCATTCAAATCTATGTATTCTAGGATTGCACCCAAATTGGCGTCCAAATGAGCCTAGAACGTACAAACGAGTTTTCCTTCTTCGTTAAGCACAACTGAACTTCTTTGTCGAGTCAAACATGTTCCATTTATCGTTATTATGGTACCGCGTGAAGTTAGAAGTCAAATGGAGGTCATTTGTTCACTCAAATCTATGTATTCTCGGATTGCACCCAAATTGGCCTCCAATTGAGCCTACAATGTACAAATGAGTTTCCTTCTTCGTTAAGCACCACCGAAATTTTTTTTTTAGTCAAACATTTTCCATTTATCATTATTATGGTACCATGTCAGGTTAGAAATCAATCAGAGGTCATTTTTTCACTCAAATCTATGTATTCTCGGATTGCACCCAAATTGGTTTGCAATTGAGCCAACAACGTACAAACGAGTTTTCCTTCTTCATTAACTACAACCGAACTTTTTTGTTGAGTCAAACATGTTCCATTTGTCGTTATTATGGATCCACGTGAGGTTATAAGTCAAAAGGAGGTCATTTGTTCACTCAAATCTATGTATTCTCAAATTGCAACCAAATTGGCCTCCAAGTGGGCCTAGAACGTACAAACGAGTTTTCCTTCTTCGTCAAGCCCAACCGAACTTTTTATTAATTCAAACATGTTCCATTTTTTGTTATTATGGTACCACGCGAGGTTGGAAATCAAACGGAAGTCATTTGTTCACTCAAATCTCTGTATTCTCGGACTGAACCCAAATTAACCTCCAATTGAGCCTATAACGTACAAACGAGATTTCCATGCATGGTTAGAAGTAAAACGGACTCCATTTGGTCACTCAAATCTTTGTGTTCTTCGATTGCACCCAAATTGGCCTCCAATTAAGCCTACAACGGAAAAAAAAAAATTTCCTTCTTCGTTAGGCACAACCGAACTTGTTTGTTGACTCAAACATGTTCTATTTGTCGTTATTACGGTACCACACGAGTTTAGAAGTCAATCGGAGGTCATTTGATCACTCAAATATGTGAATTCTCGGATTGCACCCAAATTGGCCACCAATTGAGCATACAACGTACAAATGAGTTTTCCTTCTTCGTTAAGCATAACTGAACTTCTTTGTTTAGTCAAACATGTTCCATTTGTCATTAATATGGTACCATGCAAGTTACATGTCAATTGGAGGTCATTTCTGCACTCAAATCTATGTATTCTCGGATTGCGCCCAAATTGGCCTCCAATTAAGCCTACAACATACAAACGAGCTTTCCTTCTTCGTTAAGAACAACCGAACTTTTTTGTTGAGTCAAACAAGTTCCATTTGTTGTTATTATGGTACCACCCAAGGTTAGAAGTCAGACGGAGGTCATTTGTTCATTCAAATCTATGTATTCTCGGATTGCACCCAAATTGGCGTCCAAATGAGCCTAGAACGTACAAACGAGTTTTCCTTCTTCGTTAAGCACAACTGAACTTCTTTGTCGAGTCAAACATGTTCCATTTATCGTTATTATGGTACCGCGTGAAGTTAGAAGTCAAATGGAGGTCATTTGTTCACTCAAATCTATGTATTCTCGGATTGCACCCAAATTGGCCTCCAATTGAGCCTACAATGTACAAATGAGTTTTCCTTCTTCGTTAAGCACCACCGAAATTTTTTTTTAGTCAAACATTTTCCATTTATCATTATTATGGTACCATGTGTGGTTAGAAACCAATCAGAGGTCATTTTTTCACTCAAATCTATGTATTCTCGGATTGCACCCAAATTGGTTTGCAATTGAGCCAACAACGTACAAATGAGTTTTCCTTCTTCATTAACTACAACCGAACTTTTTTTGTTGAGTCAAACATGTTCCATTTGTCGTTATTATGGATCCACGTGAGGTTATAAGTCAAAAGGAGGTCATTTGTTCACTCAAATCTATGTATTCTCAAATTGCACCCAAATTGGCCTCCAAATGGGCCTAGAACGTACAAACGAGTTTTCCTTCTTCGTCAAGCCCAACCGAACTTTTTTATTGATTCTAACATGTTCCATTTTTTGTTATTATGGTACCACGCGAGGTTGGAAGTCAAACGGAAGTAATTTGTTCACTCAAATCTCTGTATTCTCTAATTGAACGCAAATTAACCTCCAATTGAGCCTATAACGTACAAACGAGATTTCCATGCATGGTTAGAAGTAAAACGGACTCCATTTGGTCACTCAAATCTTTTTGTTCTTCGATTGCACCCAAATTGGCCTCCAATTAAGCCTACAACGGAAAAAAAATTTCCTTTTTCGTTAGGCACAACCGAACTTGTTTGTTGAGTCAAACATGTTCTATTTGTCGTTATTACGGTACCACACGAGTTTAGAAGTCATTCGGAGGTCATTTGATCACTCAAATATGTGAATTCTCGGATTGCACCCCAAATTGGCCACCAATTGAGCCTACAACGTACAAATGAGTTTTCCTTCTTCGTTAAGCATAACTGAACTTCTTTGTTTAGTCAAACATGTTCCATTTGTCGTTAATATGGTACCATGCAAGTTACATGTCAATTGGAGGTCATTTCTGCACTCAAATCTATGTATTCTCGGATTGCGCCCAAATTGGCCTCCTATTAAGCCTACAACATACAAACGAGCTTTCCTTCTTCGTTAAGAACAACCAAACTTTTTTGTTGAGTCAAACAAGTTCCATTTATTGTTATTATGGTACCACCCAAGGTTAGATGTTAGACGGAGGTCATTTGTTCATTCAAATCTATGTATTCTCGGATTGCACCCAAATTGGCCTCCAAATGAGCCTAGAAACGTACAAACGAGTTTTCCTTCTTCGTTAAGTACAACTGAACCTCTTTGTCGAGACAAACATGTTCCATTTATTGTTATTATGGTACCAGGTGAAGTTAGAAGTCAAATGGAGGTCATTTGTTCACTCAAATCTATGTATTCTCGGATTGCACCCAAATTGGCCTCCAATTGAGCCTACAATGTACAAATGAGTTTTCCTTCTTCGTTAAGCACCACCGAAATTTTTTTTTTAGTCAAACATTTCCATTTATCATTATTATGGTACCATGTGAGGTTAGAAATCAATCAGAGGTCATTTTTTCACTCAAATCTATGTATTCTCGGATTGCACCCAAATTGGTTTGCAATTGAGCCAACAACGTACAAACGAGTTTTCCTTCTTCATTAACTACAACCGAACTTTTTTTGTTGAGTCAAACATGTTCCATTTGTCGTTATTATGGATCCATGTGAGGTTATAAGTCAAAAGGAGGTCATTTGTTCACTCAAATCTATGTATTCTCAAATTGCACCCAAATTGGCTTCCAATTAAACCTATAACGTACAAACGGGTTTTCCTTCTACGTTAAGCACAACCGAACTTCTTTGTTGAGTCAAAAATGTTCCATTTGTCGTTATTATGGTACCACGTGAGGTTAGAAGTCAAACGAAGGTCATTTGTTCACTCAAATCTCTGTATTCTCGAATTGAAACTAAATTGACCTCCAATTGAGCCTATAACGTACAAACGGGTTTTCCATGTTCGTTAAGCACAACCGAACTTGTTTCTCGAGTCAAACAATTTCTATTTGTAGTTATATGGTACCACGCATTGTTAAAAATAAAACGGACTTGATTTGGTCACTCAAATCTTTGTGTTCTTCGATTGGACCCAAATTGGCATCCAATTAAGCCTACAACGTAAAAAAATTTCCTTCTTCGTTAAGCACAACCGAACTTGTTTATTGAGTCAAACATGTTCTATTTGTCGTTATTATGGTACCACAACGAGTTTAGAAGTCAATCGGAGGTCATTTGATCAATCAAATCTATGAATTCTCGGATTGCACCCAAATTGGCCTCCAATTGAGCCTACAACGTACAAACGAGTTTTCCTTTTTTGTTAAGAACAACCAAATTTTTTGTTGAGTAATAATGTTCCATTTGTCGTTATTATGGTACACCCGAGGTTAGAAGTTAGACGGAGTCATTTGTTCATTCAAATCTATGTATTGTCGGATTGCACCCAAATTGGCCTCCAAATGAGCCTAGAACATACAAACGAGTTTTACTTCTTCGTTAAGCAACAAAAGAAACTTCTTTGTTGAGTCAAACATGTTCCATTTGTCGTTGTTATGGTACCACATGAGGTCATAAGTCAAAAGAGGTCATTTGTTTCACTCAAATCTGTGTATTCTCGGATTGCACCGAATTGGCCTCCAATTGAACATACAACGTACAAATGAGTTTCCTACGTCCTTAAGCACAACCGAACTTCTTTGTTCAGTCAAACATGTTCCATTTGTCTTTATTATGGTACCACGTGAATTTAGAAGTCAAACGGAGGTCATTTGTTCACTCAAATCTATGTATTCTCGGATTGCACCCAAATTGGCCTCCAATTGAGCCTACAACGTACAATCGAGTTTACTTCTTCGTTAAGCACAACCGAACATTTTTGGTGAGTCAAACATGTTACATTTATCATTATTATGGTACCACGTGAGGTAAAAATCAATCGGAGGTCGTTTGTTCACTCAAATCTATGTATTCTCGGATTGCACCCAAATTGGTTTGCAATTGAGCAAACGACGTACATACCGAGTTTTCATTCTTCATTGAATAAAACCGAACTTCTTTGTTGAGTCAAACATGTTCCATTTGTTGTTAATATGGTACCATGCTAGTTAGAAGTCAATCAGAGGTCATTTGATCACTCAAATCTAAGTATTCTCGGATTGCACCCAAATTGGCCTCCAATTGAGCCTACAACGTACAAACGAGTTTTCCTTCTTTCTTAAGCACAACTGAACTTCTTTGTTGAGTCAAACATGTTACATTTGTTGTTAATATGGTACCATGCTAGTTAGAAGTCAATCGTAGGTCATTTGATAACTCAAATCTAAGTATTCTCGGATTGCACCCAAATTGACCTCCAATTGAGCCTACAACGTACAAACGAGTTTTCCTTTTTTGTTAAGTAAAACCATACTTTTTTTTTGAGTAAAAAATTTTCCATTTGTCGTACCACCCGAGGTTAGATGTCAGACGGAGGTCATTTGTTCATTCGAATCTATGTATTCTCGGATTGCACCCAAATTGGCCTCGAAATGAGCCTAGAACGTACGAACGAGTTTTTCTTCTTCGTTTAGCACAACCAAACTTCTTAGTTGAGTAAAACATGTTACATTTGTCGTTATTATGGTACCACATGAGGTTAGAAGTCAATTGGAGGTCATTTGTTCACTCAAATCTATGTATTCTCGGATTGCACCGAAATGGGTTTGCAATTGAGCGAACAACGTACAAACGAGTTTTCCTTCTTCATTAACTACAAACCGAACTTTTTTGTTGAGTCAAACATGTTCCATTTGTCGTTATTATGGTACCACGTGAATTCAAAAGTCAAAATGAGATCATTGTCACTCAAATCTATGTATTCTCGGATTGCACCCAAATTGGCCTCCAATTGAGCCTACAACGTATAAACGAGTTTTCCTCATTCGTTAAGCACAAGTGAACTTGTGTGTTGAGTCAAACATGTTCCATTTGTCGTTATTATTGTACTACGTGAGTTTAGAAGTCAAACAGAGTTCATTTTTTCACTCAAATATATGTATTCTCGGATTGCATCCAACTTGGCCTCCAATTGAGCCTAAAACGTACAAAGAAGTTTTCCTTCATCCTTAAGCACAACCAAAGTTGTTTGTTGAGTCAAACATGTTCCATTTTTCGTATTATGTTACCATGCGAGCTAGAAGTCAATCGGAGGTCATTTGATCACTCAAATCTATGTATTCTCGGATTGCACCCAAATTGGCATCCAATAGAGCCTACAACGTACAAACGAGTTTTCTTTCTTTGTTAAGCACAACCAAACTTTTTTGTTGAGTCAAAAATGTTCAATTTGTCGTTATTATGGTACCACCCGAGGTTAGAAGCATACGGAGGTCAATTGTTCATTTCAAATCTATGTATTTTCGGATTGCACCCAAATTGGCCTAGAACGTACAAACGAGTTTTCCTTCTTCGTCAAGCCCAATCGAACTTTTTTGTTGAGTCAAACATGTTCCATTTTTTTTATTATGGTACACGCGAGGTTAGAAGTCAAACGGAAGTCATTGGTTCACTCAAATCTCTGTATTCTTGATTGAACCCAAATTAACATCCAATTGAGCCTATAACGTACAAACGAGTTTTCCATGCATGGTTAGAAGTAAAACGGACTCCATTTGGTCACTCAAATCTTTGTGTTCTTCGATTGCACCCAAATTGGCCTCCAATTAAGCCTACAACAGAAAAAAAAAATTTCCTTCTTCGTTAGGCACAATCGAACTTGTTTGTTGAGTCAAACATGTTCTATTTGTCGTTATTATGGTACCACATGAGTTTAGAAGTCAATCGGAGATCATTTGATCACTCAAATCTATGAATTCTCGATTGCGCCCAAATTAGCCTCCAATTAAGCTACAACATACAAAAGGATCCATGTGAGGTTATAAGTCAAAAGGAGGTCATTTGTTCACTCAAATCTATGTATTCTCAAATTGCACCCAAATTGGCTTCCAATTAAACCTACAACGTACAAACGAGTTTTACTTCTACGTTAAGCAAACCGAACTTCTTTGTTGAGTCAAAAATGTTCCATTTGTCGTTATTATGGTACCACATGAGGTTAGAAGTCAAACGAAGGTCATTTGTTCACTCAAATCTCTGTATTCTCGAATTGAAACCAAATTGACCTCCAATTGTGCCTATAACGTACAAACGGGTTTTCGATGTTCGTTAGCACAACCGAACTTGTTTCTCGAGTCAAACAATTTCTATTTGTAGTTATTATGGTACCACGCATTGTTAGAAGTAAAACGGACTCGATTTGGTCACTTAAATCTTTGTGTTCTTCGATTGGACCCAAATTGGCATCCAATTAAGCCTACAACGAAAAAAAAAATTTCCTTCTTCGTTAGGCACAATCGAACTTGTTTGTTGAGTCAAACATGTTCTATTTGTCGTTATTATGGTACCACACGAGTTTAGAAGTCAATCGGAGATCATTTGATCACTCAAATCTATGAATTCTCGGATTGCGCCCAAATTAGCCTCCAATTAAGCCTACAACATACAAACGAGCTTTCCTTCTTCGTTAAGAACAACCGAACTTTTTTGTTGAGTCAAACAAGTTCCATTTGTTGTTATTATGGTACCACCCAAGGTTAGAAGTCAGACGGAGGTCATTTGTTCATTCAAATCTATGTATTCTCGGATTGCACCCAAATTGGCGTCCAAATGAGCCTAGAACGTACAAACGAGTTTTCCTTCTTCGTTAAGCACAACTGAACTTCTTTGTCGAGTCAAACATGTTCCATTTATCGTTATTATGGTACCGCGTGAAGTTAGAAGTCAAATGGAGGTCATTTGTTCACTCAAATCTATGTATTCTCGGATTGCACCCAAATTGGCCTCCAATTGAGCCTACAATGTACAAATGAGTTTCCTTCTTCGTTAAGCACCACCGAAATTTTTTTTTAGTCAAACATTTTCCATTTATCATTATTATGGTACCATGTCAGGTTAGAAATCAATCAGAGGTCATTTTTTCACTCAAATCTATGTATTCTCGGATTGCACCCAAATTGGTTTGCAATTGAGCCAACAACGTACAAACGAGTTTTCCTTCTTCATTAACTACAACCGAACTTTTTTATTGAGTCAAACATGTCCATTTGTCGTTATTATGGATCCACGTGAGGTTATAAGTCAAAAGGAGGTCATTTGTTCACTCAAATCTATGTATTCTCAAATTGCAACCAAATTGGCTCCAAATGGGCCTAGAACGTACAAACGAGTTTTCCTTCTTCGTCAAGCCCAACCGAACTTTTTATTAATTCAAACATGTTCCATTTTTTGTTATTATGGTACCACGCGAGGTTGGAAATCAAACGGAAGTCATTTGTTCACTCAAATCTCTGTATTCTCGGACTGAACCCAAATTAACCTCCAATTGAGCCTATAACGTACAAACGAGATTTCCATGCATGGTTAGAAGTAAAACGGACTCCATTTGGTCACTCAAATCTTTGTGTTCTTCGATTGCACCCAAATTGGCCTCCAATTAAGCCTACAACGGAAAAAAAAATTTCCTTCTTCGTTAGGCACAACCGAACTTGTTTGTTGAGTCAAACATGTTCTATTTGTCGTTATTACGGTACCACACGAGTTTAGAAGTCAATCGGAGGTCATTTGATCACTCAAATATGTGAATTCTCGGATTGCACCCAAATTGGCCACCAATTGAGCCTACAACGTACAAATGAGTTTTCCTTCTTCGTTAAGCATAACTGAACTTCTTTGTTTAGTCAAACATGTTTCATTTGTCGTTAATATGGTAGCATGCAAGTTACATGTCAATCGGAGGTCATTTCTGCATTCAAATCTATGTATTCTCGGATTGCGCCCAAATTGGCCTCCAATTAAGCCTACAACATACAAACGAGCTTTCCTTCTTCGTTAAGAACAATCGAACTTTTTTGTTGAGTCAAACAAGTTCCATTTGTTGTTATTATGGTACCACCCAAGGTTAGAAGTCAGACGGAGGTCATTTGTTCATTCAAATCTATGTATTCTCGGATTGCACCAAATTGGCCTCCAAATGAGCCTAGAACGTACAAACGAGTTTTTCCTTCTTCGTTAAGCACAACTGAACTTCTTTGTCGAGTCAAACATGTTCCATTTATCGTTATTATGGTACCCACGTGAAGTTAGAAGTCAAATGGAGGTCATTTGTTCACTCAAATCTATGTATTCTCGGATTGCGCCCAAATTGGCCTCCAATTGAGCCTACAATGTACAAATGAGTTTTCCTTCTTCGTTAAGCACCACCGAAATTTTTTTTTAGTCAAACATTTTCCATTTATCATTATTATGGTACCATGTGAGGTTAGAAATCAATCAGAGGTCATTTTTTCACTCAAATCTATGTATTCTCGGATTGCACCCAAATTGGTTTGCAATTGAGCCAACAACGTACAAACGAGTTTTCCTTCTTCATTAACTACAACCGAAATTTTTTTGTTGAGTCAAACATGTTCCATTTTGTCGTTATTATGGATCCATGTGAGGTTATAAGTCAAAAGGAGGTCATTTGTTCACTCAAATCTATGTATTCTCAAATTGCACCCAAATTGGCTTCCAGTTAAACCTACAACGTACAAACGAGTTTTCCTTCTACGTTAAGCACAACCGAACTTCTTTGTTGAGTCAAAAATGTTCCATTTGTCGTTATTATGGTACCACGTGAGGTTAGAAGTCAAACGAAGGTCATTTGTTCACTCAAATCTCTGTATTCTCGAATTGAAACCAAATTGACCTCCAATTGAGCCTATAACGTACAAACGGGATTTCCATGTTCGTTAAGCACAACCGAACTTGTTTCTCGAGTCAAACATTTCTATTTGTAGTTATTATGGTACCACGCATTGTTAGAAGTAAAACGGATCGATTTGGTCACTTAAATCTTTGTGTTCTTCGATTGGACCCAAATTGGCATCCAATTAAGCCTACAACGTAAAAAAAATTTCTTCTTCGTTAAGCACAACTGAACTTGTTTATTGAGTCAAACATGTTCTATTTGTCGTTATTATGGTACCACACGAGTTTAGAAGTCAATCGGAGGTCATTTGATCAATCAAATCTATGAATTCTCGGATTGCACCCAAATTGGCCTCCATTGAGCTACAACGTACAAACGAGTTTTCCTTCTTCGTTAAGCTCAACTGAATTCTTTGTTTCGTCAAACATGTTTCCATTTGTCATTAATATGGTACCATGCAAGTTACATGTCAATCGGAGACATTTCTGCACTCAAATCTATGTATTCTCGGATGCGCCCAAATTGGCCTTCAATAATCCTACAACGTACAAACGAACTTTCCTTCTTCGTTAAGCACAACCGAAATTTTTTGTTGAGTCAAACATGTTCCATTTGTCGTTATATTGTACCGACCCAGGTTAGAAGTCAAAAGAGGTCATTTGTTAATCAAATCATGTATTCTCGATTGCACCACCAATTGGCCTCCAATTAAGCTTACAACTTACAACGAGTTTTTCCTTCTTCGTTAGCAAACCCCGAACTTGTTTGTTGAATCAAACTTGTTCCATTTGTCTTTATTATGAGTACATGTGAGTTAGAATCAATCGGGGTCCATTTGATCAGCTCAATCTATGTATTCTCGGATTGCAACCAAATTGGCCTCCAATTGAGCCTACAACGTACAAATGAAGTTTTCCTTTTTTGTTAAGAACAACCAAACTTTTTTGTTGAGTAATAAATGTTCCATTTGTCGTTATTATGGTACCACCCGAGGTTAGAATTAGACGGAGGTCATTTGTTCCTTCAAATCTATGTATTGTCGGATTGCACCCAAATTGGCCTCCCAAATGAGCTAGAACATACAAACGAGTTTTACTTCTTCGTTAAGCACAACAGAACTTCTTTGTTGAGTCAAACATGTTCCATTTGTCATTGTTTATGGTACCACGTGAGCTCATAAGTCAAAAGGAGTCATTTGTTCACGTCAAATCTGTGTATTCTCGGATTGCACCGAATTGGCCTCCAATTGAACATACAACGTACAAATGGGTTTTCCCTACTTCCTTAAGCACAACCGAACTTCTTTGTTCAGTCAAACATGTTCCATTTTCTTTATTATGGTACCACGTGAAT
>QNQO01004234.1:0-14119 GCA_003290165.1 Berberis thunbergii | reverse complement strand
CGAGTTTTGCTTCTTCGTTAAGCACAACCGAACCATTTTGTTGAGTCAAACATGTCCCATTTGACATTATTATGGTGCCTCGCGAAGGATTGAAATCAAACGGAGTCCATTTCCTCACTCAAATCCTTGTATTCTCGGATTGCACCCAAATTTGCCTCCAATTGAGCATACAACGTACAACGAGTTTTCCTTCTTCGTTAAGCACAAATGAATTATTTGTCGAGTCAAACATGTCCATTTGACATTATTATTGTGCCACATTAGGATTAAATCAAACGGAGTCCATTTGGTCAATCAAATCCTAGTATTCTCGGATTGCACCCAAATTGGCCTCCAATTGAGCCTACAATGTACAAACAAGTTTCCTTCTTCGTTAAGCCCAAACGAACTTGTTTTTTTATTAAAAAATGTCCCATTTGATGTTATTATGGTGGCAAGCATGAATTGAAATCAAACGGAAACCATTTGGTCAGTAAAATCCTTGTATTCTTGGATTGCACCCAAATTGGCCTCCAATTGAGACTACAACGTGCAACAAGTTTGCTTCTTTGTTAAGCACAAATGAACTTGTTTGTTGAGTCAAACATGTCCCATTTGATGTTATTATGCTGCCATGCGAGTGAGAAACCAAGCGGAGTCCATTTGGTCACTCAAATCCTTGTATTCTCGGATTGCACCCAAATTGGCCTCCAATTAAGCCTACAATGTACAAACAAGTTTTCCTTCTTCGTTAAGCACAACCGAACATTTTTTTTGAGTCAAAAATGTCCCATTTGACGTTATTATGCTGCCAAGCATGGATTGAAATCAAACGGAGTCCATTGGTTCAGTCAAATCCTTGTGTTCTCGGATTGCACCCAAATTGGCCTCCAATTGAGACTACAACGTACAAACGAGTTTGGCTTCTTTGTTAAGCACAACCGAACCTTTTTGTTGAGTCAAACATGTCTCATTTGATGTTATTATGGTGCCTTGTGATAATTGAAATCAACTGAGTCCATTTGCTCACTCAAATCCGTGTATTCTCGGATTGCACCCAAATTGGCCTCCAATTGTATCTAACACGTACAAACGAGTTTTGCTTCTTCGTTAAGCACAACAGAACCATTTTATTGAGTCAAACATGTCCCATTTGACATTATTATGGTGCCTCGCGAGGATTGAAATCAAACGGAGTCCATTTCCTCACTCAAATCCTTGTATTCTCGGATTGCACCCAAATTGGCCTCCAATTGAGCATACAACGTACAACGAGTTTTCCTTCTTCGTTAAGCACAAAAAAACTTGTTTTTTGAGTCAAACATGTTTCATTTGACGTTATTATGGTTCCATGAGAGTTAGAAACCAAAAGGAGTCCATTTGGTCACTCAAATCTTTGTGTTCTCGGATTGCACCCAAATTGGCCTCCAATTGAGCCTACAATGTACAAACGAGTTTTGCTTCTTCGTTAAGCACAAACGAACTTGTTTGTTGAGTCAAACATGTCTCATTTGATGTTATTCTGCTGCCATGCGTGTAGAAACCAAGCGGAGCCCATTTGGTCACTCAAATCCTTGTATTCTCGGATTGCACCCAAATTGGCCTCCAATTGAGCCTACAACGTACAAACGAGTTTTGCTTCTTCGTTAAGTACAACCGAACCTATTTATTGAGTCAAACATGTCCCATTTGGATTATTATGGTGCCTCGTGAGGATTGAAATCAATCGGAGTCCATTTCCTCACTCAAATCCTTGTATTCTCGGATTGCACCCAAATTGGCCTCCAATTAAGCCTACAAGTACAACAAGTTTTCCTTCTTCGTTAAGCACAACCAACCTTTTTGTTGAGTCATACATGTCCCATTTGACGTTATTGTCGTGCCTTGCATGGATTGAAATCAAACGGATTCCATTTGGTCACTAAATCCTTGTATTCTCAGATTGCACCCAAATTGGCCTCAATTGAGCATACAACGTACAAACGAGTTTTCCTTATTCGTTAAGCACAACAGAACTTGTTTGTTGAGTCAAACATGTCCCAATTGACGTTATTTTGGTGCCGGCGAGTTAGAAACCAAGCGGAGTCCATTTGGTCACTCAAATCCTTGTATTCTCGGATTGCCCCCAAATTGGCCTCCAATTGAGCCTACAACGTACAAACGAGTTTTGCTTCTTCGTTAAGCACAACCAAACCTTTTTGTTGAGTCAAAAATTTCCCATTTGATGTTATTATGGTTCCTCACAAGGATTAAATCAAACGGAGTCCATGTGCTCACTCAAATCCTTGTATTCTCAGATTGCACCCATATTGGCCTCCAATTGAGCATACAACGTACAAACGAGTTTTCCTTCTTCGTTAAGCACAACCGAAATTGTTTGTTGAGTCAAACATGTCCCATTTGACATTATTATTGTGCCACATGAGGATTGAAATCAAACGGAGTCCATTTGGTCACTCAAATCCTTGTATTCTCGGATTGCACCCAAATTGGCCTCCAATTGAGTCTGCAATGTACAAACAAGTTTTCCTTCTTCGTTAAGCACAACCAAAATTGTTTTTTGAGTCAAACATGTCCCGTTTGATGTTATTACGGTGCCAACCATGGAATGAAATCAAACGGAGTCCATTTGGTCACTCAAAACCTTGTATTCTCGGATTGCACCCAAATTGGCCTCCAATTGTGCTACAACGTACAACGAGTTATGCTTCTTCGTTAAGCACAACCGAATATATTTATTGAGTCAAACATGTCTCATTTGCATTATTATGGTGCCTCATGAGGATTGAAATCAAATGGAGTCCATTTCTTCACTCAAATCATTGTATTCTCGGATTGCACCCAAATTGGCCTCCAATTGAACATACAACGTACAACGAGTTTCTCTTCTTCGTTAAGCACAACCAAACTTGTTTGTTGAGTCAAAAATGTCCCATTTGAATTATTATTTTCCACGGGAAGATTGAAATCAAACGGAGTCCATTTGCTCACTCAAATCCTTGTATTCTCGATTGCACCCAAATTGGCCTCAATGAGCTACAACGTACAAACGAGTTTTCCTTATTCGTTAAGCACAAAGAACTAGTTTGTTGAGTCAAACATGTCCCATTGATGTTATTTTTGTGCCGCGCGAGTTAGAAACCAAGCGGAGTCCATTGGTCACTCAAATCCTTGTATTCTCGGATTGCCCCCAAATTGCCTCCAATTGAGCCTACAACGTACAAACGAGTTTTGCTTCTTCGTTAAGCACAACCGAACTTTTTTTGAGTCAAAAATTCCCATTTGATGTTATTATGGTGCCTCACAAGGATTAAATCAAACGGAGTCCATGTGCTCACTCAAATCCTTGTATTCTCAGATTGCACCCATATTGGCCTCCAATTGAGCATACAACGTACAAACGAGTTTTCCTTCTTCGTTAAGCACAACGAAATTGTTTGTTGAGTCAAACATGTCCCATTTGACATTATTATTGTGCCACATGAGATTGAAATCAAACGGAGTCCATTTGGTCACTCAAATCCTTGTATTCTCGGATTGCACCCAAATTGGCCTCCAATTGAGCAACAACGTACAAACGAGTTTTCTTTTCGTTAAGCACAACCGAACTTTTTGTTGAGTCAAACATGTCCCATTTGACGTTATTATGGTGCACATGGGATTGAAACAAACGGAGTCCATTTGGTCACTCAAATCTCTGTATTCTCGGATTGCACCCAAATTGGCCTCCAATTGAGCCTACAACGTACAAACGAGTTTTCTTCTTCGTTAAGCACAACCGAACTTGTTGTTGATCAAAATGTCCATTTAATTATTATTGTCCATATGAGTTAGAAACAAGGGAGTCATTTGGTCACTCAAATCTTGTATTCTCGGATTGCACCCAAATTGGCCTCCAATTGAGCCTACAACGTACAAACGAGTTTTGCTTTTTCGTTAAGTACAACCGAACCTTTTTGTTGAGTCAAACAGTCCCATTTGAAGTTATTATTGTGCCACAAGATTGAAATCAAACGGAGTCCATTTGCTCACTCAAATCCTTGTATTCTCGATTGCACCCAAATTGGCCTCCAATTGAGCCATACAACGTACAACGAGTTTTCCTTCTTCGTTAAGCACAAATGAATTATTTGTCGAGTCAAAAAATGTCCCATTTGAAATTATTATTGTGCCATGAGGATTGAAATCAACGGAGTCCATTTGGTCACTCAAATCCTTGTATTCTCGGATTGCACCCAAATTGGCCTCCAATTGAGCCTACAATGTACAAACAAGTTTGCCTTCTTCGTTAAGCACAACCGAACTTGTTTTTTGATTAAAAAATGTCCCATTTGATGTTATTATGGTGGCAAGCATGATTGAAATCAAACGGAAACCATTTGTCAGTCAAATCCTTGTATTCTCGGATTGCACCCAAATTGGCCTCCAATTGAGACTACAACGTACAAACAAGTTTTGCTTCTTTGTTAAGCACAACCGAAATTGTTTGTTGAGTCAAACATGTCCCATTTGATGTTATTATGCTGCCATCGAGTGAGAACCAAGCGGAGTCCATTTGGTCACTCAAATCCTTGTATTCTCGGATTGCACCCAAATTGGCCTCCAATTGAGCCTACAATGTACAAACAAGTTTTCCTTCTTCGTTAAGCACAACCAAAATTTTTTTTGAGTCAAACATGTCCCTTTGACGTTATTATGGTGCCAAGCATGATTGAAATCAAACGGAGTCCATTTGGTCAGTCAAATCCTTGTGTTCTCGGATTGCACCCAAATTGGCCTCCAATTGAGACTACAACGTACAAACGAGTTTGCTTCTTCGTTAAGCACAACCGAACCTTTTTGTTGAGTCAAACATGTCCATTGATGTTATTATGGTGCTTGTGATAATTGAAATCAAACTGAGTCCATTTGCTCACTCAAATCCTTGTATTCTCGGATTGCACCCAAATTGGCCTCCAATTGTCTAACACGTACAAACGAGTTTTGCTTCTTCGTTAAGCACAACCGAACCATTTTGTTGAGTCAAACATGTCCCATTTGACATTATTATGGTCCTCGGAGGATTGAAATCAAACGGAGTCCATTTCCTCACTCAAATCCTTGTATTCTCGGATTGCACCCAAATTGGCCTCCAATGAGCATACAACGTACAACGAGTTTTCCTTCTTCGTTAAGCACAAATGAACTTAGTTTGTGAGTCAAACATGTCCCATTGAAGTTATTATTGTGCCACAGGATTAGAAACAAGCGGAGTCCATTTGGTCACTCAAATCCTTGTATTCTCGGATTGCACCCAAATTGGCCTCCAATTGAGCCTACAACGTACAAACGAGTTTTGCTTCTTCGTTAAGCACAACCGAACTTTTTATTGAGTCAAACCATGTCCCATTTTGATGTTATTATGTGGCTCACAGGATTGAAATCAAACGGAAGTCCATTTGGTCATCAAATCCTTGTATTCTTGGATTGCACCCAAATTGGCTCCAATTGAGACTACAACGTCAAACGAGTTTTGCCTTTTTCGTTAAGCACAATGAACTTGTTTGTTGAGTCAAACATGTCCCATTTGACGTTATTATGTGCCAACGAGTTAGAAACCAAGCGGAGTCCATTTGGTCACTCAAATCCTTGTATTCTCGGATTGCACCCAAATTGGCCTCCAATTGAGCCTACAATGTACAACGAGTTTCCTTCTTCGTTAAGCACAACCGAACTTTTTGTTGAGTCAAACATGTCCCATTTGACGTTATTATGTGCCACATGTGGATTGAAATCAAACGGAGTCCATTTGGTCACTCAAATCCTTGTATTCTCGGATTGCACCCAAATTGGCCTCCAATTGAGCTACAACGTACAAACGAGTTTTTCTTTGTTAAGCACAACGAACTTTTTGTTGAGTCAAACATGTCCCATTTGATGTTATTATGCTCCATGATGATTGAAATCAACGAGTCCATTTGTCACTCAAATCCTTGTATTCTCGGATTGCACCCAAATTGGCCTCCAATTGAGCCTACAACATACAAACAGTTTTGCTTCTTCGTTAAGCACAACGAACCATTTTTTGAGTCAAACATGTCCCATTTGAATTATTTGGTGCCTGCAGGATTGAAATCAAACGGAGTCATTTGCTCACTCAAATCCTTGTATTCTCGGATTGCACCCAAATTGCCTCCAATTGAGCATACAACGTACAACGAGTTTTCCTTTTCGTTAAGCACAAAGAATTGTTTTTGAGTAAAATGTCCATTTGACGTTATTATTGTGCCATGAGGATTGAAACAAACGGAGTCCATTTGGTCACTCAAATCTTTGTATTCTCGGATTGCACCCAAATTGGCCTCCAATTGAGCCTACAATGTACAAACAACTTTTCTTCTTCGTTAAGCACAACCGAACTTGTTTTTTGAGTCAAAAATGTCCATTTGATGTTATTATGGTGCAGCATGATTGAAATCAACGGACCATTTGGTCATCAAATCCTTGTATTCTTGGATTGCACCCAAATTGGCCTCCAATTGAGACTACAACGTACAAACAGTTTTGCTTCTTTGTTAAGCAAACCGAACTTGTTTTTGAGTAAACATGTCCCATTTGAATTATTATAGTGCCATCGAGGAGAAATCAACGGAGTCCATTTGTCACTAAATCCTTGTATTCTCGGATTGCACCCAAATTGACCTCCAATTGAGCCTACAATGTACAAACAAGTTTTCCTTCTTCGTTAAGCACAACCGAACATTTTTTTGAGTCAAAATGTCCCATTTAACGTTATTATGGTGCCAAGCAAGGATTGAAACAAACGGAGTCCATTTGGTCAGTCAAATCTTGTATTCTCAGATTGCACCCAAATTGGCCTCCAATTGAGACTACAACGTACAAACGAGTTTGCTTCTTCGTTAAGCACAACCGAACTTTTTGTTGAGTCAAACATGTCCCATAGATGTTATTATGGTGCCTTGTGAAATTGAAATCAAACTGAGTCCATTTGCTCACTCAAATCCTTGTATTCTCGGATTGCACCCAAATTGGCCTCCAATTGACCTAACACGTACAAACGAGTTTTGCTTCTTCGTTAAGCACAACCAACCTTTTGTTGAGTCAAACATGTCCCATTTGACATTATATGGTGCCTCGCGAGATTGAAATCAAACGGAGTCCATTTCCTCACTCAAATCCTTGTATTCTCGGATTGCACCCAATTTGCCTCCAATTGAGCATACAACTACAACGAGTTTTCCTTCTTCGTTAAGGCACAAATGAATATTGTCAGTCAACATGTCCATTTGACATTATTATTGTGCCACATTAGGATTGAAATCAAACGGAGTCCATTTGGGTCAATCAAATCCTAGTATTCTCGGATTGCACCCAAATTGCCTCCAATTGAGCCTACAATGTACAAACAAGTTTTCCTTCTTCGTTAAGCCAAACGAACTTGTTTTTTTATTAAAAATGTCCCATTTGATGTTATTATGGTGGCAAGCATGAATTGAAATCAAACGGAAACATTTGGTCAGTAAAATCCTTGTATTCTTGGATTGCACCCAAATTGGCCTCCAATTGAGACTACAACGTGCAAACAAGTTTTGCTTCTTTGTTAAGCACAAATGAACTTGTTTGTTGAGTCAAACATGTCCCATTTGATGTTATTATGCTGCCATGCGAGTGAGAAACCAAGCGGAGTCCATTTGGTCACTCAATCCTTGTATTCTCGGATTGCACCCAAATTGGCCTCCAATTAAGCCTACAATGTACAAACAAGTTTTCCTTCTTCGTTAAGCACAACCGAACATTTTTTTTGAGTCAAAAATGTCCCATTTGACGTTATTATGCTGCCAAGCATGGATTGAAATCAAACGGAGTCCATTGGTTCAGTCAAATCCTTGTGTTCTCGATTGCACCCAAATTGGCCTCCAATTGAGACTACAACGTACAAACGAGTTTTGGCTTCTTTGTTAAGCACAAACCGAACCTTTTGTTGAGTCAAACATGTCTCATTTGATGTTATTATGGTGCCTTGTGATAATTGAAATCAAACTGAGTCCATTTGCTCACTCAAATCCGTGTATTCTCGGATTGCACCCAAATTGGCCTCCAATTGTATCTAACACGTACAAACGAGTTTGCTTCTTCGTTAAGCACAACAGAACCCTTTTATTGAGTCAACATGTCCCATTTGACATTATTATGGTGCCTCGCGAGGATTGAAATCAAACGGAGTCCATTTCCTCACTCAAATCCTTGTATTCTCGGATTGCACCCAAATTGGCCTCCAATTGAGCATACAACGTACAACGAGTTTTCCTTCTTCGTTAAGCACAAAAAAACTTGTTTTTTGAGTCAAACATGTTTCATTTGACGTTATTATGGTTCCATGAGAGTTAGAAACCAAAAGGAGTCCATTGGTCACTCAAATCTTTGTGTTCTCGGATTGCCACCCAAATTGGCCTCCAATTGAGCCTACAATGTACAAACGAGTTTTGCTTCTTCGTTAAGCACAAACGAACTTGTTTGTTGAGTCAAACATGTCTCATTTGATGTTATTCTGCTGCCATGCGTGATAGAAACCAAGCGGAGCCCATTTGGTCACTCAAATCCTTGTATTCTCGGATTGCACCCAAATTGGCCTCCAATTGAGCCTACAACGTACAAACGAGTTTGCTTCTTCGTTAAGTACAACCGAACCTATTTATTGAGTCAAACATGTCCCATTTGGATTATTATGGTGCCTCGTGAGGATTGAAATCAATCGGAGTCCATTTCCTCACTCAAATCCTTTGTATCTCGGATTGCACCCAATTGGCCTCCAATTAAGCCTACAATGTACAAACAAGTTTTCCTTCTTCGTTAAGCACAACCGAACCTTTTGTTGAGTCATACATGTCCCATTTGACGTTATTGTCGTGCCTTGCATGGATTGAAATCAAACGGATTCCATTTGGTCACTAAAATCCTTGTATTCTCAGATTGCACCCAAATTGGCCTTCAATTGAGCATACAACGTACAAACGAGTTTTCCTTATTCGTTAAGCACAACAGAACTTGTTTTGTTGAGTCAAACATGTCCCAATTGACGTTATTTTGGTGCCGCGCGAGTTAGAAACCAAGCGGAGTCCATTTGGTCACTCAAATCCTTGTATTCTCGGATTGCCCCCAAATTGGCCTCCAATTGAGCCTACAACGTACAAACGAGTTTTGCTTCTTCGTTAAGCACAACCAAACTTTTTGTTGAGTAAAAAATTTCCCATTTGATGTTATTATGGTTCCTCACAAGGATTTAAATCAAACGGAGTCCATGTGCTCACTCAAATCCTTGTATTCTCAGATTGCACCCATATTGGCCTCCAATTGAGCATACAACGTACAAACGAGTTTTCCTTCTTCGTTAAGCACAACCGAAATTGTTGTTGAGTCAACATGTCCCATTTGACATTATTATTGTGCCACATGAGGATTGAAATCAACGGAGTCCATTTGGTCACTCAAATCCTTGTATTCTCGGATTGCACCCAAATTGGCCTCCCAATTGAGTCTGCAATGTACAACAAGTTTTCCTTCTTCGTTAAGCACAACCAAAATTGTTTTTTGAGTCAAACATGTCCCGTTTGATGTTATTACGGTGCCACCATGGAATGAAATCAAACGGAGTCCATTTGGTCACTCAAAACCTTGTATTCTCGGATTGCACCCAAATTGGCCTCCAATTGTGCCTACAACGTACAAACGAGTTATGCTTCTTCGTTAAGCACAACCGAATATATTTATTGAGTCAAACATGTCTCATTTTGCATTTTATGGTGCCTCATGAGGATTGAAATCAAATGGAGTCCATTTCTTCACTCAAATCATTGTATTCTCGGATTGCACCCAAATTGGCCTCCAATTGAACATACAACGTACAACGAGTTTCTCTTCTTCGTTAAGCACAACCAAACTTGTTTGTTGAGTCAAAAATGTCCCATTTGAAATTATTATTTTTCCACGGGAAGATTGAAATCAAACGGATTCCATTTGGTCACTAAAATCCTTGTATTCTCAGATTGCACCCAAATTGGCCTTCAATTAAGCATACGACGTACAAACGAGTTTTCCTTATTCGTTAAGCACAACAGAAACTTGTTTGTTGAGTCAAACATGTCCCAATTGATGTTATTTTGGTGCCGCGCGAGTTAGAAACCAAGCGGAGTCCATTTGGTCACTCAAATCCTTGTATTCTCGGATTGCCCCCAAATTGGCCTCCAATTGAGCCTACAACGTACAAACGAGTTTTGCTTCTTCGTTAAGCACAACCAAACCTTTTTGTTGAGTCAAAAATTTCCCATTTGATGTTATTATGGTTCTCACAAGGATTTAAATCAAACGGAGTCCATGTGCTCACTCAAATCCTTGTATTCTCAGATTGCACCCATATTGGCCTCCAATTGAGCATACAACGTACAAACGAGTTTTCCTTCTTCGTTAAGCACAACCGAAATTGTTTGTTGAGTCAAACATGTCCCATTTGACATTATTATTGTGCCACATGAGGATTGAAATCAAACGGAGTCCATTTGGTCACTCAATCCTTGTATTCTCGGATTGCACCCAAATTGGCCTCCAATTGAGTCTGCAATGTACAAACAAGTTTTCCTTCTTCGTTAAGCACAACCAAAATTGTTTTTTGAGTCAAACATGTCCCGTTTGATGTTATTACGGTGCCAACCATGGAATGAAATCAAACGGAGTCCATTTGGTCACTCAAAACCTTGTATTCTCGGATTGCACCCAAATTGGCCTCCAATTGTGCTACAACGTACAAACGAGTTATGCTTCTTCGTTAAGCACAACCGAATATATTTATTGAGTCAAACATGTCTCATTTTGCATTATTATGGTGCCTCATGAGGATTGAAATCAAATGGAGTCCATTTCTTCACTCAAATCATTGTATTCTCGGATTGCACCCAAATTGGCCTCCAATTGAACATACAACGTACAACGAGTTTCTCTTCTTCGTTAAGCACAACCAAACTTGTTTGTTGAGTCAAAATGTCCCATTTGAAATTATTATTTTTCCACGGGAAGATTGAAATCAAACGGAGTCCATTTGCTCACTCAAATCCTTGTATTCTCGTATTGCACCCAAATTGGCCTCCAATCGAGCCTACAACGTACAAACGAGTTTTCCTTATTCGTTAAGCACAAAAGAACTAGTTTGTTGAGTCAAACAAATCCCAATTGATGTTATTTTTGTGCCGCGCGAGTTAGAAACCAAGCGGAGTCCAATTGGTCACTCAAATCCTTGTATTCTCGGATTGCCCCCAAATTGGCCTCCAATTGAGCCTACAACGTACAAACGAGTTTTGCTTCTTCGTTAAGCACAACAAACCTTTTTTGTTGAGTCAAAAATTTCCCATTTGATGTTATTATGGTTCCTCACAAGGATTTAAATCAAACGGAGTCCATGTGCTCACTCAAATCCTTGTATTCTCAGATTGCACCCATATTGGCCTCCAAATTGAGCATACAACGTACAAACGAGTTTTCCCTTCTTCGTTAAGCACAACCGAAATTGTTTGTTGAGTCAAACATGTCCATTTGACATTATTATTGTGCCACATGGAGGATTGAAATCAAACGGAGTCCATTTGGTCACTCAAATCCTTGTATTCTCGGATTGCACCCAAAATTGGCCTCCAATTGAGTCTGCAATGTACAAACAAGTTTTCCTTCTTCGTAAGCACAACCAAAATTGTTTTTTGAGTCAAACATGTCCCGTTTGGTGTTATTACGGTGCCAACCCTGGAATGAAATCAAACGGAGTCCATTTGGTCACTCAAAACCTTGTATTCTCGGATTGCACCCAAATTGGCCTCCAATTGTGCCTACAACGTACAAACGAGTTATGCTTCTTCGTTAAGCACAACCGAATATATTTATTGTGTCAAACATGTCTCATTTTTCATTATTATGGTGCCTCATGAGGATTGAAATCAAATGGAGTCCATTTCTTCACTCAAATCATTGTATTCTCGGATTGCACCCAAATTGGCCTCCAATTGAACATACAACGTACAACGAGTTTCTCTTCTTCGTTAAGCACAACCAAACTTGTTTGTTGAGTCAAAAATGTCCCATTTGAAATTATTATTTTTCCACGGGAAGATTGAAATCAAACGGAGGTCCATTTGCTCACTCAAATCCTTGTATTCTCGTATTGCACCCAAATTGGCCTCCAATCGAGCCTACAACGTACAAACGAGTTTTCCTTATTCGTTAAGCACAAAAGAACTAGTTTGTTGAGTCAAACAAATCCCAATTGATGTTATTTTTGTGCCGCGCGAGTTAGAAACCAAGCGGAGTCCAATTGGTCACTCAAATCCTTGTATTCTCGGATTGCCCCCAAATTGGCCTCCAATTGAGCCTACAACGTACAAACGAGTTTTGCTTCTTTGTTAAGCACAACCGAACCTTTTTATTGAGTCAACCATGTCCATTTTATGTTATTATAGTGCCTCACAAGGATTTAAATCAAACGGAGTCCATGTGCTCACTCAAATCCTTGTATCTCGGATTGCACCCATATTGACATCCAATTGAGTATACAACGTACAAACGAGTTTTCCTTATTCGTTAAGCACATTTGAACTTGTTTGTTGAGTCAAACATGTCTCATTTGACATTATTATTGTGCCACACGAGTTAGAAACCAAGCGGAGTTCATTTGGTCACTCAAATCCTTGTATTCCTCGATTGCACCCAAATTGGCCTCCAATTGAGCCAACAAACGTACAAACGAGTTTTGCTTTTTCGTTAAGCACAACCGAACCTTTTTGTTGAGTCAAACATGTCCCATTTGACGTTATTATGGTGCCACATGTGGATTGAAATCAAACGGAGTCCATTTGCTCACTCAAATCTCTGTATTCTCGGATTGCACCCCAAATTGGCCTCCAATTGAGCCACAACGTACAAACGAGTTTTTCTTATTCGTTAAGGCACAACTGAACTTGTTGTTGAATCAAAAATGTCCATTTAATGTTATTATGCATCCATATGAGTTAGAAACCAAGCGGAGTCTATTTGGGTCACTCAAATCCTTGTATTCTCGGATTGCATCCAAATTGGCCTCCAATTGAGCCTACAACATACAAACAGGTTTTGCTTTTTCGTTAAGTCACAACCGACACCATTTTGTTGAGTCAAACAAGTTCCCATTTGAAGTTATTTTCGTGCCTTGCAAGTATAGAAATCAAACGGAGTACATTTGCTCACTCAAATCCTTGATTCTCAGATTGGCACCCAAAATATCCTCCAATTGAGCATACAACGTACAACAAGTTTCCTTCTTCGTTAAGCACAACATGAATTATTTGTCGAGTAAAAAATGTCCCATTTGACAAATATTATGTGCCACATGAGGATTGAAATCAACGGAGTCCATTTGGTCACTCAAATCTTTGTATTCTCGGATTGCACCCCAAATTCGCCTCCAATTGAGCCTACAATGTACAACAACTTTTCCTTCTTCGTTAACACAACCGAACTTGTTTTTTGATTAAAAAATGTACCATTTGATGTTATTATGGTGGCAAGCATGATTGAAATCAACGGAAAACCATTTGGTCAGTCAAATCCTTGTATTCTTGGATTGCACCCAAATTGGCCTCCAATTGAGACTACAACGTACAAACAAGTTTTGCTTCTTGTTAAGCAATACCGAACTTGTTTGTTGAGTAAAACATGTCCCATTTGATGTTATTATACTGCCATGCGAGTGAAACAACAAGCGGAGTCCATTTGGTCACTTAAATCCTTGTATTCTCGGATTGCACCCAAATTGACCTCCAATTGAGCCTACAATGTACAAACAAGTTTTCCTTCTTCGTTAAGCACAACCGAACATTTTTTTGAGTCAAAAATGTCCCATTTAACGTTATTATGGTGCCAAGCAAAGATTGAAACCAAACGGAGTCCATTTGGTCAGTCAAATCCTTGTGTTCTCAGATTGCACCCAAATTGGCCTCCAATTGAGACTACAACGTACAAACGAGTTTGGCTTCTTCGTTAAGCACAACCGAACCTTTTTGTTGAGTCAAACATGTCCCATAGATGTTATTATGGTGCCTTGTGATAATTGAAATCAAACTGAGTCCAT
>QNQO01004233.1:0-31232 GCA_003290165.1 Berberis thunbergii | reverse complement strand
CACCAATTGCTTTGTGTCCTTTTGGCAGTGAAGTAAGCTTCCATGTATCGTTCTTCATGATAATTTTGATATCCTCATCCATAACATCTTTCCACCTTTTGGTCTATACGGCTTTTATGAAATTTACAAATTCGCAGTCGACTAGATAAGAGTGTGAGATTGTCTATTCTTTCGGTCTCCTTAAAATTTTCTTGTAGACTCCTCGTGTGCGGCATGCTTCTTTCAATTGGTGGCGAATTTTCAATAGTTGTTGTGGGTGGAGTAGCAGACTCTTGTTGATATTCACTTGTCTGCACTAAGCTTTGTTGCTCATATTCTTCAAGATAAAGGATAAAATTATAATTTTCATCATATTTTCCTCAGTCTCATTCGTCTTCTTTGTCAAACTCCACATCTTGACTTATCATAGTCTTTCTAGTATTTTGGTTGTACAGTTTGTAGCCTTTGGAGTTTAAGTCATACCTGATAAAGATGAACTTCTCATTTTTTTTATCGAGCTTCGTTTGTGTCTCGTCTGGTACATGCATATATGTTATGCTTCCAAACACTCTTAGATGAGAAATTCCACGTTTTTTCTCCTATTCCATACTTCTTACGTTGTTTTTCACCACACTTCTATTTGGTGAGCGATTGGATAATTAGACCACACATGCCATAATTAGACCACACATGTCGATGATAGTTATATTCTTCCTTTATTCCACTCCATTTTGTTGAGGGATCTCATAACTGTTAAAGGACGTCGAATTCCATTTGCTTCACAAAATTCTTGAAACTTATGAAAAGTAAACTCTCATCCTTGATCAGATCTCATGAACTTGATCTCACATCTTTCTTTTTCCACAAGTAGCTTTGAATTTCTTGAAGGCTCCTAAGACTTCTGATTTTTGCTTCAAGAAATACATCCAAGTTTTTCTTGAAAGATCATCAATAAATATAAGAAAATAGTTTCTTTTACCGAGGGAGATTGGCTTGATTAGTCCACAGACATCGACGTATATGAGCTTGAGAGGTTTCTGTGCATTTGAGTTTGACTAATTTGGAAAACCCTGTCGAAATTATTTTCCAAGTAGACATCCTTCGCAAAATTGGTCGGGGTGTTTGATGAAAGACAATCCTTCCACCATCTCCTTCTTCGATAACAAGTCTAATCCACCAAATTTCAAGTGCCTAAACTAAAGATGCCAAAGCCAAGATGCATATTTGTAACAAGCTTTGAGACACTTTGCTACATCGTTTTGAATGTTTACCAAGAACATTCTATTTCTTGACATTGGCACCTTGGTGATCAAATTAATTTTCTTATCTCTTATAATTAGGCTACAATCATTCATGTGAATATCATAGCCTTTCTCTACAAGTTCACCCAAACTCAAGATATTATTTTTCATGTTGGGCATGTAGTAAACATTTGAAATAAATTGATATTCTCCATTCTTCAAATGGATTAACATTTTACCTTTGCCTTTCACCGGAATCTTGAACTCATCGCCAAACGAAACATTGTTATTCACTGACTCATCAAACTCCATGAACATGTTTATTCTTCCACACATATGGTTATTTGCACCAATGTCAAGGTACCATGTGTTGTCTTGTCTTCAATGATCTCCTTTATATGCTAGCTATAGCTTCCCATTTTCTTGGCTCTTATATTCAACAGAGTTAGCCTTCTCTTTAACTTTGTTTTTGGACTCTATATTTTGAAACATAGTGACCAAACTTTTGACAATTATAAGTCTTGATTTGAGGTTTGTCATAACTTGAGTTGCCCTTCCCACGACTTCTTATAGAGCTTTCTTTTCTATCTTTATTATTGTTGAAACCTTCTCGTCCTCATCTTTGGTCACAACCTCTTCCATGTTGACTGTGTTTATTGTTGAAAAAAATGTCCTTCTCCTGTGAGTAAACTTGCATATTGAGGAATTGTTCCACAATCTCTTCTTTATTCTTATGGTTTTCTTCGTACGCTTGCAATGACCCCATTAGTTGGTTCATAGTCATCTCTTCCAAGTCTTTTGTTTATTCAATTATCATAACAATGTGTTCAAATCTAGGATCCAACAAAAGTAATATCTTTTCCCTTATTCTCACATCTTCTCTTCACTTAATTGAAAACGGTCAAGACTCTTGAGAAATAGTCGAAAATAGACTCGGACTCTTTCATGTGTAAAGCTTCAAACTCACCAATTGGTGTTTGGTGTCACTACACCAAAAACCCCCTTTAGCTACGCCGAGCTGGCCACCAAACCGTGGGTAAAAAAACCTGGCCACGGCTTAAAACCGTTGGTACATTTGGCACGGCTAAAAACTGTGGCTAATAGTAGCAACGGCTCCAAACCGTGGGTATTATTAGCAACGGCTCAAAACCGTTGCAACAAAAAACTTTAGCAACGGTTCTAAACCGTGGCTATGTCTTGCAACGGCTCAAAACCGTTGCAAAATTTTTTTAGCAATGGTTCTAAACCGTGGCTAGCTATAGCAACGGCTCAGAACCGTGGCTACATGAAAAGCTGAAAAAAAAATTGGGCGGGTATTTTGGCGCTCGACCTTCCCTCCACTCGACTTCCATCGACAAAAAGCTTCCCTCCTCCCCTCCACTCGACATCGTCTCCTTCCCTGCTCCCTCCCTAGACTCGACTTCCCTGCTCCTTCTCCTTCCCTCCTCCCCCTTCCTTCCCTGCTCCTCCCTCTACTTCCCTCCTCCCCTGGTCTTCCCTCTACTCGGCGTCTTCAAAATCGATCAGGCCCTCTCTCGTATAGGTACTCTCTCTCTCTCTTTTATTTTTTTTATGAAATTAGGGTTCGTAGAGTTTTTTTTATTTATGTCTCAAAAATGTCGAACAAATTGCAAGTCTTTGAGCATTGTTGACTGTTGATTGCAGAAGATGTTTTCATTTTGGGAAAAAATAACTAGGTATACAATTGGATTGGGGAAGATGAAGTTTAAAACAAACTTTCAGTATTCCAAGTTTTTATAGATTTGACTTTTTTCTTGATGTTGGTCGTTTCATATTTTTGTATTTAATTTTAATTTGAGACATGTATTATCCTTGAATTTTTTTTATTTTATTGGAGATGTATACTAAGCTCATTGATAACTTACAAACAATAAATATATAAAACTGAATTTGCATGTTGAAGACTTTCTAAACTTAAAAATAGTGGCATAATTTCTTTTTAAACCGATGTTCCATCAAGTAATAATTTGCTAATTAATAAATTATTGTGTAACAAATCATATTAATGTAGAGAGATAAGACTGTAATATAATAAGGTGACATAAAATACATCTCAGTATCATCAATTTTTTTTACATATTAGGGTGTGTTTGGTTGATGGAATTTTATTATATGAAAGAAAATATAGACACATGAAGGAGTGGATTCGATGAGTTAAAAATATAAGAGATAAAAATGAGATGATATAAAAAGGTTGAAGTTACCAGAGAAAAATGAGGTAATCCTAAGAGTTATATAGAGAATTCATCAAAAACTGATTCAATAGCCGGAACAGAGAAGTAATCCTATGTCCATATGGAGAAATATTCAATTGGTTGATTTAAATGGTTGAAGTTGAAGAAAGAAATAAAACATGAATATGAGCCTTATCCCAAGTATGTAGAATATGCAAAAGAGGTATTTCCTCTATATCTTTAAGCCTAAGGCCTTCGAATTATATTTTTGTTGCACATATACCTTCTTGGGGACGATGCAGAAAATTAATAATAAAACTGGGAAGTTTAATTATGTTCAAGAGAGATTGGTTATGTTCCTTCAAGAGGGAGAAAAAAAGTATAGAGAGCTAAAAAAGACTCACATTGGGTGCAATCCTTCAATGACAAGGATCTTAGGAGGTTTGATGAGCTCTGGTGGATCCAAAAGACCACTGACATGGTTATAGATAAGCTTCTCAACAGCAATTCCCTCCTTCAAAGCCTTAACTTGTTCATACATGAGATCGAAGTTGTTGGCTTTCGGGTCAAGTGCAGTTACACCATGAACCTTTCTTCCTGTTCTATCAAGTGAATGATAATCATCCAAGCATATTATAGTGGTGGTGTCACTGATCAAGGTGTTGGAGTCAAGGTTGCCACCCTTAGGTGGCTCAGCTGCACCACCAAACACACTTGTCAATCTCCTCATGAAGGTACTCTTCCCACACCCAGAGTCAGCTGCCAGTCCAATTACAATTGTTTTTTGCTCCTCAGCTGAGCATGAAATGTCAGTTGAGTATCTTCTGATGCTTCTCTTGCTGGTTGTGTAGAACACATAGTGTTTTTGGTGGAAACCCAAGTTGGGCTTTGTTGGTGTGGAGATTGAATTGAAAGAGTGGGATGTATAGACAGTGCAAATTGCCATTTTTTCTTTTTAATTTTCTTCAAGAATTTCTCTAGCTGCTTTCAAGAACCATGCAATAGGTTATGCTTCTTACTTTCCTTTGGTTCCAAAGGAAAACTGAAGAATGTAATGAAAATGAAACTAGTTTTGATAGAAGTAAGAGAAAAAGAAAAAGATATGTTTTTGAAGATAGAATATATCTGATGTGTGTTTGTTTTGTAAAAATTATGGGGTTTTGTTACCACTCCTTGTTTTTCACAAAAAAATGGAGTGGATTTTAAGGTGAGAAGAGTAAGGCCATGGTTGGAGCTAAGTTGTCCTATTTTTTTAATTGAATTTAATAATAACAGTATATTTTTATTTATTTTAATATTTTCTGTATTTTGGACAAGAAACAAAAACTTGTTGATGAGGTGATATTTGTGATGGACAAGAGGCTCAAGGAGAAGCTTGGTGGTGATTAAATTTCAAGTATGGATGTGGGGTGACATATGGCATTCAATGAGTGGTTGATTGGAGATAGAGAGGGTAAGTAAGAGTGCATGAGAGGAGTGGAGGAAATATGGAGCAAAGCATCAATCACCCTCTTTAGTATTAGTTGTATGTCATGAACTCATGGGGTTGTTCTTTGCTTATGGGGAACTTGATTGGAACTCCTCTCCTGTGACAAGTACTGATTTCAACTTTCTCCATACCTCCGGAAAAAAGCATGAAAATAAAGGCTCGAATTTATTGTGATGGAATTGAACCGGATAATCGAAAAAGAAGGGAAAAAAAGTTATGATTTGTTTACTGAATGTGGATTGTGTTGTAGTGCTTGATTGCGTGTTTTATTACCAACCAGACTAGCAATGGTACCAACTACAAAATTGCATTCATGTTCTCTCCATAGACCTGAAAATTCAATATTTGCTCTTGGATTGATTCTTAAAACTGGTAGTTTATCAGTTACAAACTTAGTTTTCCTATCCACTTGAGCATTAGTGGTGTTTCTCTCTTCGTGTTTACACAATCATTAGATGTGAAAACACAATATTAAATGGTGAATATACAGAGTGAATAGAATAGAACTTCTGGTAACCATTGTGTTTTACAATTCAAAGAAGGTATGTATCCATATATAAAGCTTGTAATAATGGAGCCTTAGACTTTGTTGTTACTTGGTGGACTTTGTTGTTATTTGGGACTCATGGTGGAAGAACTTCTTTTGATGGTCCGTAACCTAAAAAAATATTTCTATTCTGGAAGGAACTTTTGTTTTCTATTGGTTAAAAATGTAAGGTTGGGTAGTTTCTTTGAAGGTCACGGCTTCAAATGAGGAAAGGTTTTTGGTGGACTATTTGAAGATTGAGGTGAATTCAGGCTTTAAAGATACAATCAGACTGAAACAAAGGAGAAGAGGTTTTGAATCAGGTGCAGGTTGTTGGTCTAAGCAAGGTGGGGACTAGGGATTAAGTTCAAGTGGACTTAAGGTAAGGCGTCATCTTGTTTTATTGATTATTACATGCCTGGAAAGAGGATTGTTTTTATAACAACATTGTTGGCGCAATCTCTGCAGAGATATCATTATATTCGTTCTCAAGGGACCAGTTCATATACAAACAAAAACATGATCCGGATGGTTCAGATTTTTCTAATATTGCTATTGGATTGCATTATCTGGGGATTGACGAGGTTTCGGGATGGGTTGCATTGAAGATTTAGATTGATCATTTGTAATGGCATGGGGCCCTATTATAAAGCTTGTCTCATTTACTTTTGTTCGACTCTGGAAAGAGCTTAATCATTAAAAACACGGAGAAAATAGGGATTTTGCAATTATATATATGTGGAAATACATGTTCACATTGGTGTTCTTGCTCAGATTATTGGACAGCATGATTGTATCCAATATTTTCAACTCCGTAGCTTCATCTAACTCCGTAGCATGATTCTATCGTTTTTATTTTAATGGATACAAGATTTTTATCAATCTGATTCATAATTTGTTCTGGAGGGTTCAAATACATGACTAGTAATATCATCCACCAAAAGTTACAAGGAAGCTTTAATGGATAATTTTAACTTGTAATGTGCATTTTAAAACAAAATGTTTATATGTATGTTGGTCCACAAATTTTGTTTTGTTGATGCTAATGATAATGTTGCTTTATTGTCTATCTTCTAGCTACAGCAGGAACAAACAAGGCTGCCTCTAGTGGCAATACTTTGAACACGAGGAAGCTTGATAAAGAAACAGAAGTTCTTGCTCGTGAGTACTCAACTCTTTGGATTTTGTGGTTTCTTACAGTTTAATTGTATCATCATTAGATTGCCTCTAGCTTCGACCAAGCTATAAGGAAATGCAAGATGCCATTCCCTATTTTCTCTCAATTTTATTTTGTTTTTGGTCATCAGTGTAGTAATCATAATTTACTGGGTTATGAACGAGTTTCCATAGATATAATCAAAAGAATGAATATAAATAAATAAATTAAAAAAGATGACTAGTACAAGAATGAAATTAAACAACATCGTGATTCATTCCCAAAGCCTAACCACAGCTGGTCTCAACATTTAATTAGGACAGCCATAGGAGGTTCCATCGTTAAGAGTACAATTTGCTTCTTTTAGCTTCTTTGGACACATTATCTCATTGGCAACAAACCAACCTAAGTTATAGAGTTGATTTTTGGTGATTTAGCTATTGAGAACTTAAAATGTTGGGTGAGCTTGTTTTTAATGAGATCAGTTACTTGTGAATGTGTTAGGCTTCAGCCTCCTATCAAGTTTACCTATTCAAGGAGGAAGTATAAAACAGACAAGTGAAGTTGGGCAAGTTTATATGCTGTTAGCAGTCTGTAAAGCAGTTCTGTTAGGTGCTCTGTTATACTTACTGTTAGTCACTGTTAGTGTTAGTTCTGTTGTTATAAATAATAGACTAGAAAGGGAAATAACATTCATTCATTTCTGTAATAACTGAGTACAATTGAGCTTTGCTCATTGAGGAGAGTGGCAATCTCGAATACTGCCTTTACATTTCAATCCTTCCATTGTAATTTTTACAGAAGCATTCAATACAAATAATCAAGTTTGCAGAATCAGTCTTCATTGATTTGTTCGACTTGCTTTGGTTGTTGTTGCCTTGAATGTGTCTTGCCAGGTTACAAACATTCATAAATTCATCCACTCTGACCTTGGTACTAAGAGTGCACTGCTTGATTCTCCAATTCTGCAGAAACTTCATCACAAAAAGGTCAGTTCATAACAGAATGTAATTAGCTAGGTTTGTACTCATCAGGACATGTGTGTGATCTTCAATTATTATTATTGTTATTATTTTCTTCTTCAAGATTGGTAGCTAGGTTGCTTAACTTAATTAACTGAGTTAGGAGATGAGCAGGGTAATTTGATGAACGAGTAATTAATTAAATGGGCGTTCAGGGCAATGTTATTATGATTGTCCCTACCCTTATACTCAAGTCAACCACTCATCTCTTTGTTCTTCATTTCATCTCTCTTTTCTTTTTGGTCATTCTCAGCTATGGCCTTGCATGTAGGCTCAGAATGTATGGTGCAGCCAAGGATGACTTGCCGACAACTGTTTATGGGCTTCTCTAATCTTCTTTGAATCTATGAAGAGTGGATCAGTAAGTGAAGTTGGCAAGTTGTCTTTGGCTACATTTTTCCATTCAGCTTGTCATGCAAGTCCTGTGCTGAAAATAATACTTGCATTCAAGGAGTTCTTCAAAGGCATGATTTATGGTTTGACAACCATATTATTCTTGATTTGGTTCTTTACATTGCATTTTTTCTTCTTTTATTGCTATATTATAAAGTAATGATATTAAGTATGATCTAAAGCTACTTAACTGACAAAGTTGATTATGTTGTACTAGCTCTTCTGATCCTCATATCAACTCTTACTTATTCATCAAATCATTTATAGAAAAGAAAACACTGATCTCCATGCTCAACAGATTGCCATTGCTTACCATGCATTGTTTACCTTTAGTAGGGAACTTCCCACCTATCTGGGTTGTGGAGATAGTTTTCATTTCTCATCATGAAAAGTTGTGCAAAAACAATTATACAACATTTAAACCCCAGTCTATATTGATTTGATTAACTTAAGAGTTCCTTGGATGCATTCAGAGTGTTGTGAGAAGAACAAAGTAGAAAATTTATATATCAGAGGTCAAACCAAAACATCCTTATTACGTTGATGAGCTACAAGAGCTCTCATGTTCAGCACTGGTTACATGTTACTGATCATAAAACCACATGACTTTAGTCCTAATGATGTTTGAGAGCAATGGCTTGCATGGCCAACATGACTGCACCGTTGGCTCTCCATATATAAGATGACAGACATCTGGATCAGATTATAGTCTTCTCTGCTCCAATCCATTATCTAAGATCAGTTGTAGTTTTGTACTTTGTTAGTTTGTCCTTATATATTTTTATTTTGTTTTTTCTAAGATCAGCAATAAGCATGATTGTGGTATTTTAGAAACAATTAGTTTGGATAGGAGATCCAATGTAACTCAAGTAATTGAGTTGGATTGGGAATGTAGAAAGAAGGTCAATGAAACATTGTATAGGGTACCATAACAAATACAACAGCACAACTGGATGAATTGAAGTTCATTAGATTGGTCAATGATTTTCAAGCAATTTAGCAATTTAGATTCCTTTGGTCAATGACTAAAGTTAATCTTTTAATTTTTTTTTGTGTAGAAATGTCAACAATTCCTTTAGACAAGTCATGGATGAACAAACTGGGAAGTGCAATGTATATAAACGGCGTTAGACAATTCCAACGGTTTGTTGAGGATAATGCAAATGGAGAGAGTCTTTTTCCTTGCCCATGTGTTCGATGTAGGAACTCGAGGGGAAACATTAGTGTTGACGACATAGGTGTTCATTTGTTAAGCCATGGCATTGATACCAATTATGTCACGTGGATACATCATGGAGAGAATATAAACAAGCATATGATTGGTGTACCTATGACAGAAGTGGTTGAACCTGATGATGTCTGTGAATATCCTAGGATGAGCGAGCTAGTTGATGATGTATTCCCCAACATGCAAACTGTGGAGGCTGATGATGGGATAAATGACTGATACCGTCGAAGAATGTTTTGGCGGTAATCCAGAAGGTGGTCCAGAACTTTCTCGTGAACCTGAGACAGTTATGAACAAGAAGTATCAAAAGTATAAGGAAAAAGCGACTGTGCCTTTGTACAAAGGGTGTCCTAAGGATAAGACCATGTTGTCCACCATTATTGAATTGCAGAATTTCAAGACTCGTTTTAGTTGGAGTGGTAATAATGTGACGATGTTGTTAAAATGGCTAAAAACCTTATTGCCGATGATTGTAATTTGCCAGATAACTACCCAAACATGAAAACCACAATTAAAGATATGGGGATGGAATGTAAGACAATACATGCATGTGCCAATGGATGCATACTCTATTGGAAAGAATATGAGGGTCTGGTTGGTTGTCCAAAATGTGGGGAGCGTAGGTATAAGGTTTGTGTGGATGTCGATGACAACGACTCCGGCAAGGTATACAGGAAAGAAGTAAAAAGGTTGTAAAGTATTTTCCATTGATTCCAAGGTTGAAAAGATTTTTTAGCATACCGTGGATTGGTGAAGCAATGACTTGGCACAAGGATGCTTGTTCAGATGGGAATTTGATGAGACATCCATGCGATTCAGCACAATGGACTTTAACAAATATGAGATGACCAGAGTTTGCCTTTGAAAGTAGGAATTTGAGACTTGCAATATCGACTGATGGTTTTAACCCACGTGGAAATCTAAGTAATGCTTATAGTTGTTGGCCAGTAATAATAGCACATTTGAATCTTCCACCTTCTTTATGCATGAAAAAGGAGTTTTGTTTGTTAACCTTGTTAATATCAGGGCCAAAAGCACCCGGAAAGAATATTGATGTTTACCTGGAGCCATTAGTAGAAGAGTTGAAGGAATTGTGGGCAGATGGTGTTTCAACTTGGGATGTGTGTACTAAAAGAAATTTTCGGTTGAAAGCAGTGTTGTTTTGGGGTATCCATGACTTTCCTGCTTATGGGACTCTAGCTGGTTGTAATGTTCATGGTTATAATGCATGCCCTATTTGTGTTGATGATGTAGAATCTGAACGTCTTTCAAACAGTCGGAAGATATGCTATAGAGGCCATCGACGTTTTTTACCTATAAAACACAAGTTTAGAGATGACAAGGGATTCAACAAAAATGTTGAACATCGTCGTGCTCCACGACGGTTATCTGGCGAAGAAGTTGAACGAAGGATAGTGGAAATTTTGGAAGGTAGTTCTACACAAGGTAGGGTTAGTGGGCAAAAGCGCAAGAATATGGTTGATAATGATAACGTCAATGATGAACCAACCAATAACATTGCGCCACCGTGGTCTAGAAGGTCCATTTTATTTGATTTGCCGTACTGGAAGTTTGTTGAGCTACGACATAATATTGACGTGATGCATACTGAAAAGAATGTCATTGAACACTTATTGAACATATTGTTGAATGTCTCTAAGAAAACAAAGGATGGTGAGAATGCTCGAAAATATATGGAAGACATGGGAACTCATAAGAGATATTGGTTGAGCCATGACAATGAAACGGGAAAAACTTCAATGCCAAAAGCATCATTTGCCTTGACCAAGAAAGAAAAAAAAGTATTTATGAATACACTAAAAGAGTTGAAATTGCCGAGTGGATTTTCATCCAAGTTGAGTAATTGTGTTCTTGGCAATCCCCTGGAGCTAAGAGGACTGAAGTCACATGATTACCATGTCATTATGCAACATTTACTTACAGTTTTTTTAGACATGTTTTTCGTGACAAGAAGGATAAAGATTTAAGAATTGCTATTCAAAGAATTAGCTTATTCTTTAATATCTTATGTGCTAAAGTGATCAACAAAACAGATCTTCAGTTGGCACACAAAGGTGTGATTGAGGCAATGTGTGTCCTTGAAAAGGAGCTTCCGCCTTCATTCTTTGTTATAAGTGTGCATTGCATGGCTCATCTAACCGAGGAAGCGATGCTTGGTGGTCCAGTTCGATATCGATGGATGTATCCCTTTGAGCGGTAAATAAATTTTCTAATTTTAGTGCACGTCATCACGTTATCTTATTATATTATATACTAATTTATCATTTTATTTATGATTGATAGGTTAATGAAACGATACAAAGACTATGCTAAAAATTTCAGATACATAGAAGGATCAATAGCAGAATCACACCTTGTAGATGAATCTGTTACATACTGCATGGAGTATATGAGAAAGCCACGGTTCGAAACTCACAAACACAGTCAAGAGGAGTGGCTTGATGTAGATGATGAGTATGCCGATGAAAAACCATTGGATAAAGGAAAAAACTATATGCTAAATAATGTACAATTTAAACAAGCTCGAAGATGGGTTTTCAATGCACTTGCTGATTGAAGTGATTGGGAAGAGTAAGATATATAATATTTTAGTCTTTTTTTATAACTAGAAATATAGAATTATGATAATTTGGTAACTTGTGCAGAAAATACAATGAATATTGCATGGAGTTGGCTACACAAAGTAAAAAAAAAGGGTCAAGGAAAAATGTTGAGAAAGCTACAGATTTTATTCCTTGGTTGTGTGATGAGGTATATTATAATGTGTATTTATTCATATATATATACATATATAATTTTTTTTATTTTCAGATTTCAGTTCTAAGATGATTTGTTTTACAATGTAGTTGGAGAAGGCTGGGGAAACAAATACCACACTTTGGAGGTTAGCCAATGGTCCACAATTTTTGGCAACCCGATATCCAAAATATTGTGTAAATGGTTTCACATTTGCGACAAGTTCTTTGGATGAATGTTTGGTGACACAAGATAGTGGTGTCTCCATCGATGCCATTGCTCATTTTGTTGCTAGTAAGAAAGATAAGAGGCCAAAGGACCAACTAGTCAAATGGTATGGAGTTGTTAGAGACATACTGATGCTAGACTACATAGATTTCAAAGAAACTGTCTTCTATTGTGATTGGGTCAAAGTGGAAGATAAGAAAAATGCATATAAGGTGGACCCAATTTGGAACCATGAGATGGTAAACTTGTCGAAGCTAAAAGACAAAAAAAGGTGGAAGAGGATCCATTCATTTTAGCTCAAGAAGCAAGTGGAGTATTTTATTCGAAAGATCAATCAAATGACGGGTGGCATGTAGTTCTACATACTCAAAGAGGCTTGAACACTAATGTCGATAAAAAGGAAATTCCCACTGTGTATCAAAGCATCTTGAAAGACAACCCCAACCTGAAGAGCTTACTGGAATTTTAATTGACTATGCTATAATATTTTTGATGCATTTCTAATGCTATTTTAGTCATCCTCTTTGGTTGAGACCAAATATTTTGTCTTTGTTTCTTATTTAGACTTTTTAGTTGGGAAAGAGAAGCTTTGTAGCTATGTATCCAGATTGGCTTTTCCAATGCTTTATAAAAATCTATTTGTGGTGATATGTTGTGGAAGGAAATTATCTATAAATGTGGTGTATATAGTTGATTCTTATTTCTTTTTGTTTGATAATGGTTAATATCTATAATGTCATTGATAGAAATGGATAGTACTCGCGGCAATCTCTCCACCATTGATGTCACTAGATCTACAAATGATGACATTGAAGTTAAACAGACTATACAGTTCAACCTCCACGGTTTAGCAATTGGACCTGGTGCTAGAAATTTAATAAAAACTTTGGAAAACTTGTTGAAACCCTTGTGCCCATCAAATTCAAGGGTTGGCACCATGTTACTGACAACTACAAAGAGGATGTGTGGAATGGCCTCAAGGTGAGATTTTACATCATTGATTTTCATAATGTCTTATTTTATTTTCAACTTATATCTCAATGGCTTATTTGCAGCGTGAATACGACATCCCAAATTATGTGAAAAAGAGTGTGCATTTGAAAATGCCTGAATATTATAGAAGGTTCAAGGCAGATCTTAGGAAGAATTATTTGGATAAGTATCCTACCATTGAGGAACAAGAGAAGCATGTTCCAAATGGTGTAAGAGAGGAGGATTGGAAGGAGTTTGTTCGCTATGAGAGCACCCCTGAAGCGAAGGCAATTAGAGCCCAAAATGCAAAAAACAAAAAGGCTTCAAAGTATGTATGGGGGGGTGGCCAAAAGAGTGCTGCAGAAGTGGAGTATGAAATGGTAATTGAGTTTCTAGCTACTAATACAATATTATATACCATTTAACTATATAGGCTGAGACTAATCTTTCAAGTATATAGGTTGAGAAGAACCCTGATGGGGAACCAGTCACACGCACTGACATATGGATTGTTTGTCACACGGGAAAGGATGGAAAACCTACGCATGGTTCTAAACAATATATGGTATGTGCCCAATGATGTCTTTTATACCCAATTCTTAATTTACTTTATAGTTGTTTGAATATTATTTGTGTCCTGATTTATTTTATTTTTTCATTATTTTGAAGGAACAAGTTAAAGCAAAAAAAGCTGCCTTGCAAGAATCTTCAACTCATGGTAACATTGACCTCACTATTGATGATGATCCTCTAAGCCAAGTGTTTGGCCAAGAAGTGAGGGGACGTACTCGTTGTGTTGGAACCACTGTCTCTAAAAGGAAGTATGATGCTGCACTTCCTGCTCGTTCATTGCTTTTGGAAAAAACATTGGAAGTTAAAAAATGTAGTGAAAAATATGATAGATTGGAAGAAAATGTTAGATGGATACGAGAGAGACTTGAAAGTGGAACTTATGTAAGACCATCAACAAGTGAGGGAATACAAGGAGTTGTTCAAAGAACTGAAGATACACCGTCATCCGGTGCACAATCGACAAGGCAACCAAAAATCCATTACCTCCATCTCCATTACCACCATTTCCATTACCATCATCTTCTCAAGGTGTTGCGAGGTTTCCTTCTCCAAGCAATCCTGTTCCTTTAGTGTCAAGGAGATACAAAGTTTGTGATTGGGAAAGGAATGTCATTGCGATAGCATTAGAGGTTGTAGATCCTATCCATCAATTCTCTTGCGCTTGTCATGGATCATTGAACCCTGCAACAGAGATCAGACTTTCCTTATGCTTCAAATTCAAGACTGGGGTGAAACTTTACAAAAGTGATCCAAAAGGAGACAAGATGGGGGATTTGGACGTTGGTGATTTCTTCGTATGGTGTAGAACTCATGTGGAACTTGATGATTGATAGTTACAAAAACCAAGAGTCTAATGGTGAATTTTCTGACTATATCTACTTTTTAATGTTTATTATGTTTACTTTTTTATTATGATGTCTTTCTTTTAATGTTTATTGTTGTACGTGTTGTTTCTGGCTGCAGCGGGTTTCAGCGTGCGCGGTTAGCACACTGGTTTTGAGCTGTGGTTGAGGTATTCTCCTTACATGTGGTGGCCATCTAACCTAGTTCAAGTATTATATCTATTTTGTTCTTTTGTTCTCTTCAATTATATCTATTTGAGACATCTCATGGCTTGATTTAATTCTCAGCATCCTTTGTTCTTCGATAAGGCATTATATCTATTTGGGGAACTTTTTTTTTGGCTTATTTATCTCAATGAATGTGAATTCATGTTTCCACTGATCAAAAACATGTATAGTACACAATCATAAAATGTCTAGTGCAATTCTATCCAAAATGTCATTAATGTACCTTAATGACTTCATCTAAATTGTCTGCATGGCTGTCAATGGTTGTTGTACCCCAACTCAAACAAAAGGACTCACACTTGGTCATCTTTTAAGTACACAATCATGAACCTATCTACAGAATGCAGGGAAGTGGGAGAGACATTCTCTCTGCCATGCCATGCCATGCCATGCCATGCATGCCATGCTATGCCATCATTTGATATTCTCATGTAGTTTGTGGGTGTTTCAGTTTCATTATCTCTCACTCTCATGCTACAGATAATGTGCATCCAAGAAGGACACAATGGAGGAGGAGTCTTAGTCACGATGACACACGTGGCAATGCCGACTGATGGTGGGGTTGACAAGCACATGGGGTGGTTGTCAGCCGTTGGCGTTGCTTCAAATTAGTCCCCGACACAACTTTGAGCTCAGTCACGCCCACGCTGGGTTGCAAATGGGACCAGAGTTTCCCTTTCCATGAACACGAGGTATTTGTTTATAGTCCAAAGGGATGATTATCCAAACAACCACATTTACTTTATCTCTTCTTCTTTCACTTTAGCTTCTACTGCTACATCTTCCACCACTTGACTTTCACTGTATTACTTACTTAAATTCTAGTGGGACTCTCTCCTTAGATTGCGATCCCAGTTTAAATACTTTAATTCACATGTAGATGCCATTTTTTTCTCATTTGATGAACATTAACCGTGACAGCTTGGTAAATATTTGATCCATGATGTATTGTTTGCATTTTGTCATCAATCCACCAGAATGGTGTCATCTTCGTTTCTTTTAAAACATTTAAGGCTTCAAATGTGTCAAATTTATATTCTAAGTGATGAATTCTTCACTAAAACTAAAGTTAAAACTACAACTACGATAAACCCTAAGTAAGAGATGAACAAAATAACATGAATTCATTTCAATCAATCACCAACTGCAATGTTCCACTCTATGCCTTATTTATAAGCTTGGCAAGCCTAATCTTACTTTGGCTAATTCCTAATTAATATGGGCTTTATTGTATTTGGCCCAATTACAAATAACTAATTAATTATCCGCTTACATCAGTAAGGCTCCATAATGTAGTTTGTTTCTCCTTCAACTAGTTATGCAACCTCTTTTTTCTTTCTGTTTTTCATATTAAGCTCAAGAATGTTTTCATTATGTTTCAATTCATCACATCCGTACCTTTGGTCAGGATTATCCCAATGTATCCACGATATAACACGATGAGTGAAAGTATCACCATATTCTAGGATACTCATGGTATGTGATGAAATGTTGTGACATTTAACAAAAAATAAGGCTGGATATACTCCTAATAAACAATCTTTTATCACTGCCTTGAAACTTCGTCCTAGTATTTAAACTACCATTTTCTTTTTGTTGCCTTTCAAACATGTATATTTCAATTTTTAACTGGAAATAGATGCTGATTCTGCAAGATATCTGTTTCTTTGAAATATAAAATTTTGTGAAAGAGATACTGCCACATGCTCCTGCTGTTTTTGGGGGAGGCTCATTCATGATGCATTTGCTGCATTGTTTGATATATGCCAAGTTCAGGATCTGCATTTGACCTTGCAGACATATGCACCAAAATTGTCATAAATCTTTTGATGATATGTAGGGACTCAGTCTGTGCTCGACATCAGTGAATGGGGAGAAGCTTTTGGTTGCATTTGGTGGTTATTATGGAAAATATAGCAATGAGGTTTATGGGTATGTTCAAGCTATTTACTTAATCTCACTACCTCAGTGTATAATTGAAGGTTTCGATTGAGACTGTAGATATACTTCATTCCTTTCGAACATAACAAACTACACTTTAAAAGTTCACTTTGAATATAGTGCCAAATGGTTACATGGCCAATATCTATGTAATAATAACACTCTAATTTTAACAAAAAAAGCGTGTCAACACGTATCGTGTCGAAACTCTCCATGCTTAGATCATCAACTTTTTCACATATCTATGAAAATTATTAATTATATTCTAATATTACAAACATATTATGGCAAGTTAGTAGTGCATGAGTACCAATATTGACCTACTATTGAATTAATACATCTAATAGTGCAAAACTTATTGCTGAAAAGAAAAATGTACAAGTGTGTCCCCTAGCGTATTGTGTTTTTCTAGCCAACGTGTTCGACACTTTGTATATGTGTCGGATACGATGCCATCAATATATATACGATGGGTATAATGGTTTAAACAATTATTGAAGTCTTATTTGGTTGGATAGATTCTTGAGTTATGTATCAACCCCATAACTCTGAGACTCTGAGTTTACTAAATTACTGAAATGTTTTAATAAATAGGAAATAGTATGAAGTCAGAAACCTTTCTAAAAAATGTTGAAGATAGAGACCTACCTATGTAACATGAGTATCATCTCAGATGTAGCACAGAAAATGAAGTTAAGGATTTGTATCATTTCTGACTTCATAGTTGCTTCAATTGCATATTCTACAATTGGAATTTTTTATGGTATAAAAGGGATTTCCAGAAACTGACTAGTTAGCACCAATCTCTTAAACACTTGTATACTAGGCTTACTAGCTGCATTTTCACTGTTCACCCTTTTACCTTGGATAATGTGGTTCAGCCAATTATTTAAATTTCATAAATAGTTCGTCTTGTTAATGTGTCTGAACTTGTAAAATGTAACTTATGGTTAATAGCCTGATCACTGACACTGGCTATACCTGCCTCTGTAGGTATTTGTTTTGAGACCAAAACCAAGAAACTCATCGCGACCTAAGATTTTTCAGTCACCTGCGGCAGTAGCTGCTGCGACATCTGTTACTGCTGCATATGCATTGACTAACAAAGGCGAAAAGAAGTTGGATTTCACAGAGGGTGGAAATTGTAAGGCATCCAAGAATGGAAGATTGCCCCAAGACTTCACAATTGACGTGAATGCAGTTACAGAAGAAAATACACTTTTGGAGTCCTCACTTTCAGAAATCATAAAGGAAAATTTGAGACAAAAGGGAATCCTTGATGAAATGAATAATGTTCATGCTGAGTTGTCTAAGGTACCATTGACTATTATAGAATTGAATATTCGGGATAGTTTTTAAGCAATTATTATTTAAGCATCTTGGATCCAAAACAAATGTTTATATAAATCTGATGGTATTATATTATATTAATGTAGTAGGTATACTTAGCAATAAAGGGTGTCACTTAGCCCCATAGTTAGAAGTATTTAGGAGAATAATAGTGTTTATAGTGAGACATTTCCGATTATAATCTAAAAAAAACTAGGATCTTGGTATGAACAAACTAGGGTTTCGTGTTATTTTGCTTTAGATCTTGATTAATCTGGAAGATGGCTTTGGATCAATAGGACCAATTCGTAGACTACATCGTACATATGGCGCCACAACTCGTAAAGGAACAAGCTTATCTCGTCATGCTAGCTCTAGTCCTTTTTGGGCGGAAAGAACTGACGCTTCAAAAAGCTTCTCACCCATGTTTAAGGAGAAACATGAATCTGGAGCATCAACAAGCAGCAGTATGAAAGTTCTCCCTGGAACTTCAAAGAACAGCAGTGCCAAATTTCTGCCTGTAGATGTTGAGACACCCAGCTCTAATATTGGTGTCTCAACTGTTCATCCTCATTCCTGTGACGTGGCTAGGAAAATACTGGAGCACCTTGATAGAAGTATGCTGACTCCTAAGAAAAAGAGTGAGGAGTTAAAGGTAGCCACTTTTGACCCTTCTCTTAAATACTGGAGCACTTTTGACTCCTAGGAAAATACTACCATGTTATCATTGAAAGTTTTGTTTATGAGGTTTGTAGTTGGGCCTGCTGTAATGGCAGCTGCTTCTGTTGGAGTTGGACTTAGAGGCCAAATGCTAAAAGTCTCCATTGTTCAAGTGAGTCTTTACTTTGACAAACATCAACTCCATTTGATGTTAAACTTGTTTCTTGTATTGAATACTAAACTTGTTTCTGATTATTCAGGCTGCTCTACCACAAGGAATAGTTCCTTTTGTATTTGCAAGGGAGTAGAACCTACACCCAGACGTATTAAGCACCGCATAAGTCTCATATATTCATGTTTATTTTGTTTATCAGCATCCGTTTATATTGTGAATTCTTTATGTATCTATATTGACTTGCAGAGTGATATTTGGTATGTTTTTTTGTTCTTTTGTTCTCTTCAATTTCATGTGGTGGCCATCTAACCCATGTGTAATCTGCAAATGACACACATTTTATCAATCTGTGCCAAACAACTTGCACTGTTAATGTGGACTTAGATATGTATTTTAGATAGAATATTCAGGGTCTGTGTAATAGGACCATTCACTGTGCAATGTTTTTAGTAACGATAACACATGGTTGATGCCATTTATAGGTTCTACATTTCAGTCTTATAGTAAGGATAACTTGTAGTGTACATATTACTTGTAGAGTTGTAGTTGTATGCATTATTGCTATACTCAGTTAAATTCTTACTTTTTTGTGATGCATTGTTTTTTTGTTTTTCTTGACGACAGGGACTGGAACTATTGAAGCTCAGGTATCTTGTTTCAAGGAGATGGTCAGTCACAAGTACAGCTGAGCTCTCACTTGAGTTCATCATTTGGGAATTCCTCAAATTCTGTTACGAGGACAGGGTGTTCAAATTTTGGGCCAGTTTCTGGGGATATAAACCGAACAGTTTTGAACAGTACTGCAAATTCTAGTCCAAGCGTGGGGGCAAGTTCATTGGTTACGGACGCTAACTCGGCACTTTTAGGGGGTCCTCACTTGCAGAGAAGTGCAAGTATCAACACAGAGTCTTACGTGCGGTTACCAGCATCTCCAATGTCGTTTACTTCCAATAATATAACCATTTCAGGTTCATCAGTTATTGACAGATCATCTATAGTGCAGCAGAGATCTCATCAAGCCAATAGCCCTCAACAAATGCAACAGAGGCAGCAAGGGACTTCTGCTACATCTTAGCCAACATCACGAACATGCCATATTCCTCTATCCAGCTCCTTAAGTAAGGAGGCAAGCTATTTATCAGAGATGCAGAAGAAACCTAGACTAGACATCAGGCAAGAAGATGTTTTGCAACATCAGGTTATCCAACAGTTGCTCCATAGATCAGACTCTGGTCAATTACAGGGACACAATCCGCAAATGCAATCCTTAATTCAACAGCAGAGACTCCTACAACGACATCAACAGCCGCAGCATTTCATGCAATCTTTGCCACCAATGCAACGGGCCCAGTTGCAACATCAATTGCAGCAACATCAACAACAGCAATAGCTGAGACAACAAGTGTAGCAACAGGGAATTCAACCGGCATCTACAGTAAAGCAATCCTATCAGAACGGTGTATGTGCTCGGCTGTTGATGCAGTATTTATATCATGAACGTCATCGTCTTTCTGTAAGCTACTGTTTCATTCGCAATTTATAGCTTGTGTGATAGATTTATGCCTTTTCTTTTTTTAAGTCTGTTCAGAAACGTTTTATTGATTTTTTGAAAGAAGAAACTGTCCTAACTTTTCTGCACTTCTATGTTTAGGACAATACCATTGTATACTAGAGGAAGTTTGTTGCAGAATATTTTTCCCCCCGTGCCAAGAAAAGGTGGTGTTTGTCTTTATACGATAATGTGGGACAACATGCTCTTGGTGTTTTACCTCAGGCAACTATGGTTTGTGTCTCACTACTATCATATAAGTTCTGAATTTGTGATTTTTTTATTAAGTCGTTTGAACATTTAGTTTCAGATCCCTTTCCTGGTTTATAATGTGAGCGGGTAAACATATGGTCTATGTTCTATTATATTTGTCCGTTTTGAATTGAAGAAACTCAGAACAGGAGTTGTGAATTATAAGATAATCGTGAAAGAGGAAAGACTTTGAAAATCGTTGATGATTTGTGTCGTGTAAAAGTTAGAACATGCATTTACACACAAAAAATGTGCTAAATAATTTTCGATATACAAAGTGAACAAATAGATATTATATATTATGCACTCTTTTGTGATGGGATGGTAATCCTATCTTGCTTCTGTATAGCATGAAGCCTATTATGAACTATAAAAATGTGTTCGTATTGGTCGCCATTTTGTTTCCGTAAATTATTACTTTATTGGATTCTATGAGGGCATTTATATCCTTTTAGGTACACAAAAATCTTGAGACAAGTCCTGAAGATGCGACACATGTTAAGTGTTATAATATCAAATTCAGCAACAACTATCAACTACTCCTAGGAAACGCAAGCTTGATATCTATCCTCATGATTACTTTGGTGTTGTTTTGCTGTGCAGTTCAATATTCTCATAAGTTTGTAGTATTATCTTTATTTAAAAAAAATGTGTGTTTGTATTGGTTGTCCTTGTTATGTTGGAGATCCATATTGCAGATCATATCAGTATGGTTGTCGGGGAATTTGGCTATTTCCTGTTAGGAAAAAAATTTGAATGTTGGAAGATGCTTTTTGTTCATTCAAAAGACCCTTTAATACATAATTTGGCTGTGTTCCAAAGATGCTTAGACACTAGTGCCCCATGATAGTGCTTGTGAACTTAGGGTGATGGGTGTGGGAAGAGTGCTTTTGTGATCTTGTCCTTGTGTATCTACACTATTGTTGTGTACAAAGATTTTGTGATCTTACCCTTACATACTTGTGCTTGCATGATACATTTTGTTTATCTTTGGACAGAGGCTACTTTTGAAGTACTTCCCAGGCTTAATAAAGTCAAATTTGACAGTGGCATTGTTGATGATCTTCTGTTTCTTGATATGCCACGTGAGTGCCGATTTCCTTCTGGAGTAATGATGCTAGAATATGGAAAGGCGGTTCAGGAGAATGTTTATGCTAGAATATGGTTTGCGACCAGCAGCAAGCTCGCATCAGTGCGTCCCTCGCAGAGCAGTAGTCCATCCCTCGCAGCAGCAGCAGTGATTCCCTCGTAGCAGCAGCAGCAGTGCATACCTCGCATCATCAGCAGATCGTCCCTTGCAGTAAGTCCCAAAATCTGCTATTGTTTACTTTTTTTTTTGCAGTATTGTTACGTCTTAGTTTTTAGTCTTTGAACACCACATTCTCTCTTCATATTGGAACTGGAATGTGCATAACTGAGTGATGACATGATTTTTGCAGGAAAGTCCAACACAAATAGTAGCCGGGATTACAAAATCAAAGGAAGTCAAGTAGATAAATTCTTCCACGCATTTGGTGCCATTGCTGCCATTCTTGTTTGCAATACCTCCGGTTTGTTGCCAGAAATACAGGTTAGATTTTTTCATTCATTCCAGTTTTTTCAATGATACACACAATATTGTTTATACTTGAAATCAGTCATTATAAAGCTTATGAATGAATATTATTTTACAGTCGACATTGAGCAAACCATATTATATGTCTACAACATTGTGTGTGGAAAGATGAAAAACATGAGATTAGGTGTGGCGGTGGGATAAAAATGTTGAGGGAGTATTGCTGCCTTCTGAAAAACAATTGGTAATGCTTTTTAAGTTTGCCAGTTTTTTTTTTCCTGGAATGTAAAATACTAATGTTTGAATTTATATAGATACCTGATTATGCAATATCATTTGTGAAGGGAAAATCAAAGAAGTAAGTGCTTTCGAGTGACCTATATGATTTTATATATTATAATTAAAGTTTACTAACTTTTAGTTTTGTTGAACTCTTATATATTTTTAAGGCCATTTGGTCGCCTGTGGTGGGATGAGGCTGTTGGAACTGTAGTTACTAGACCTCAACCCCATAACCAGGTTAGACCTTATATGCTAGACTTATTTTTAATATATCTACTCTGAAGATTGCATGCAATCTCATTCTAATATCAAATTTGTTTGTCAGACTCTTCTTCATCCTGAGCAAGACAGAGTTCCCACTCCCCGTAAAAATGCCAGTCTACAAGGCTTTCCTGATTACTACAAGCTTTCTGGTCCTGTTGTTGAGAGGTAATTGACTTCCTCAACATGTCAAAACATCAAAATTTCTATAAATCTCTTATATTCATAGTTTCTTGTTTGATTGGAATTCATTAGTGATTTTATTCAAAGGTTTTATAAATGTTAAGCACTCATACCATGATCTTGCACACCCAAAACAAGGCCTGAACTTGACTAGCTAACTGCTTTATATGCTGGTCTTCAGACTCTTCAGGCCTATCATCATACCTAGCCATTTCTACATGCCTACTAAGGATCCAGATCTGCTTCCATCTTGTTTGTACAGTCCTATTTCTATTTTGTTCAGAGTTAGAATCATAATATAAGTAATATGATTATCATCATAGGGAAGCTGCAACACTATAAATTTATTGTGCGGGCAGTGATGGTATTCAACTGCAAACACCCAATGGTTTCCATAATGGCTGCTAAGATTTGAAAACCTTCATTTTTTTTCCATCTGAACTGTTTGAATCTGTAAGAAATAGTAGGAAATCTGACTATCCAAAGAGTTTAAAGGCACCAAACTTCATCTGATAAGAATTGGTAAGCAAAGTCACATTTGAAAACCAAATGGTCTTCTGTTTCAGCAGTAGAAAGAGATAAAGGGCAGGCAGGCACCCTCCACTCTTAAATGATTATCAATTGGATTACTAGTGGTTGGTAAAATACCAATCAAAGATTTCCATAAAATATTTTGATTCCTTTTAAAACATGAGGTATGTTACTGATTAATCTCATAGTTCCATCCATACAGTTTTGAATCTTCTTCTTTAAATGAAAATAGGAAAAAAAATTCTTAAAAAATTTCACATGTGTCAGTCTTTTTAGGTACATCAATGATATAGCTTGGGTGTCTCAGACAATTAATGTATCACAATAGATATACAAATCTCCAGGCATGTCTTTATGGCTAAGATTCATGCATATACTAGTACACCAGAAATTATAGGTCATGTTTGTCTGTCATTGGTTTATTAGCAATCTTTATAGGTCATGTTTGTCTGTCATTGAGTACTGACTAATTTTTATACTGCAGGGCTCTGAAGTTCTGAGCCAGTACGGGCAGCAGTATGTTGGACAGGAGAATGTGCATACATTGCTTGTTTCTGGGGTGCAAAGTGTGTCGTTGTATCAACCATCACCGGTGTCATATACAAGCAACTACCAGGTGCTGCATTCTCATCATTTTCAGTATATTGAACAAGCAACTACCAAAAGAAATGGGGCCTGTTCCTAAGGGCATCAATGTATTTTCTTACATTATAACTTGGTGGATTTGTATTGTTGGAAAAAACATAGAGAAATTCTTTTGTTTTAGATGCAAGCGAAACATGATATAACAAGGTTCCATTTGTTCAGGTTAATCCTATTTACATTAGTGCTATTTGTTTACATGTTTTTGTTTGGCGTCAAAACTTGACAAGTTCCTTTTTACGGTTGATTTTGTATTTATCTAGCATATAGTTTGGTGGAATCTTATTCGTGCCGGAGGCATGACACAAACCATAGTAAGGACTGATTTTGCAGGTGCCACGGCTGTGATTTTGCTGCAGCAGCAAAAAAATATATAAATTTTTTTCGATTATATTAATTTGCAACGGTTTCAAACCGTTGCAACAAAACAAATTTCTTTTTATTTTTGAATTTTGTTTTAATTGCCAACGGCTTACAACCGTGGTTTCAGCTTGCCACGGCTAGGAACCGTGGGCGTTCTTCATCATTTGCTACGGCTTACAACCCTGGCCATGGTTAGCCACGGCTTAAAACCGTTGCTATCACGTTTGCCACGGTTTATTTCTCACTGTTTAGCCACGACTTTAAACCGTGACCAGGGTTAGCCACGGCTAAAAATCGTTGCTATCTTGTTAGACACGGTTTATAACCGTTGCTAATATCTACACCTTGTCACGGCTTAAAACCGTGGCTAATTTTGCCACGGCTAAAAACCATTGCTATTGTTCTTGCAACGGTTTAGAACCGTGGCTAAATGTTGAAAATCACCTCCCCCCTTAAAGCATAAAATCGTTGCTACAATGTTTAGCAACGGTTTATAGCCGTTACAAGGAATTTCGCGACGCCTCTGTAGCCCACGGCTCTTAGCCGTGACAATGGCTTATGCCCACGGTATAGAGTCGTTTCTAATGGGGGTTTTTGGTGTAGTGGAACCAATCTGCACAGGATACAAAATTCATATATATATATATATATATATATATATATATATATATATATATATATATATATATATATATATATATATATATATATATATATATCGTGGATGCAAATTTCCGTCAGATCATGTGCTGATCATGCGGAGCAATCTGCATAAGATAGAATCACGTGCTGATCACATGGAGTAATCTGCATAAGATTTACGTTAATTCTTGACACCGGTGTGGTGTCTGCCACGGGGACTCTGATGCCAAAGTTAGAACAATGTCTTCAGAAAAGTGTTTATATCTCTATATTTGAAGAGAGAATTCTAAAATCAAAAAAGAGTTACCTCCAGCTGGATTTGTGTTTGGCTATTTATAGAAGTAGATGAGTGAGTGATCTGCTTGCAGGCGGTTGTAACTCCAGCAGATGAGTGAGACATGTGGCAGATAAGTGAGTTATCTGCTTGCAGGCGGTTGTAACTCCAACAGATTAATGAGACATGTGGCAGATAAATGAGTGATCTACTTGCAGGTGGTTGTAACTTTAGCAGATTAGTGAGACACGTGGCAGATAAGTGAGTCATCTGCTTACAAGCGGTTGTAACTCCTCTAGGTAGTTGTAACTTCTCTTAAGTAGTTGTAACTTCCTGTTGGCAGTTGTAACTTCCTGTTGGCAGTTGTAACTTCCTGTTTTGAGTCACTTTTCCTGCAAGCTTGGGTGTTCAGCTGAGCATGGTTGTCAGCGTCAAACACTATTCATCTGCTGAGAAAGAAATGTTCTGTTGAGTTGCATTGGGCCCAAACTTGGGCTTTCTCTACTTGTAACTTTCATGGGTAATATTTGGACTTTTCGAGAACATCTCAAATATTTGGGTTTCCTTTTCCTATTGGGCTAAGGATTATTTTTGGCTCCGACATATATATAGGCAATTGTAGAGTAAAGGGGTCAAAAATGCATACATGGGCAGAAGAAGATGGGCAATAGAAGGTCATCTATCGTGTCACCTTCTCAGGCACCGCTGATCTCCAAAGTGTCCTTTCAATCATGGTCATCAGCGCTGAGCTCATAAAAAAGTTTGACATTTCGTACTCTAAGCTTAGCATAATCACTATGACTCCTCACCTCAAAATAGAAGAATTTTTTTTTGGTCAAGTCAAGCCCAAAAATATTCAGATTCTAGAAACACATGATTGTCATGTACAAATTTGTGGAACATTGAGCAGGGACACAACCCATTTCATATAGCACTCCTTTGAAGAACCTAGGCATGGGGAACTTGAAACTCAAAGAAATAATGAAGGTGTGAACTTGATAAACTCTTCATCCAAGTTAACAGGATCGATGCAAGGTTCTTTGCAACCCCTTGGGTCAACCAATCTTACACACACTCCTTTGGGAAGGCGAAACGGTTAAATTGAATCCATTTCGAAAAGGCCTCCATGTTCTCCAAGTTAGGCAAGTTAGGAACGAATCTTTCAAAATGAGAAATGGAACCTCCTTGATGGTACAAAGCTTCCTCATCATAAGAGAAATGACTATTACTAGAATTCTTCTCAGAGCCCATGACATCCATATGCAAAACAAAATCAAAGAAAAACCCAACAGCAAATTAGCAAAAAAATGTGATTAAAATGGCAACCCAAATGTATTTGAATTCCATAAAAAAAAATTCAAAATGGTGGTGGAACATAGTAAAAAGGGGTGCACTTGCACACAAGCACTATTCCACTTTTTTTCCAATTAACAAAAACAAACATAAAACACAAGGACCAACTGATCCACACAATGACAATAGCAGCCGTGGGTACAATCTGACCGCACAAAAAAGAATCAATCTTTGGTGTAATTCCATTTTGGATTCATTTGATAACGAAAAAGTGTTCCACCACTGTTGAAAGTTGACAATCACCATCGCCCTTGCTGTGCATCGCTGGAAAAGAAGGGGAAAAGTCAACCAAATTCCTCTATTTCTTCTCTGTTGTACACAGTTGATGACTACCACTCGCGTTCATCGCACATCAAACAAAAGCAAACATTTTTAGTAATGATTGGAATTTCATTCTTTCTACTCAAAAACCTCACATGGTCCATCAACCGGTGTTGCCGTAGGCGCGATCATCTTCGACCTACCGACACTAGACTTTCTTTTTTTGAAAAATTCCAGCCGGCCTAGTTTCCCGCCTAGGGGGCAAAATTACATTCTTGCCCCTCCTTCAAAAGGTGTTTTGGATTTGTGTTTTTAAAGAGGATGTGGAAAATATAATTTTCCCTAGGCCTATTTCCCAAGCTGGCTAGAAGGGCTTTCTTCTTTCTGATGCTACTGTCACGGCTTCGTCGAAGTTAGCGTCGACGATGAAATACTTGGAAGCAATCTTCTTCACCAAGTACAGTAACCCAAATCCAATTGCAATTGCAATGAATATAAAACGAAAGAGCAAATAGAGATCCAAGTAAAGATCAGACACATGCATCATCATCTTTCAATGAGATTCACCGATTTCACCGAAATTTGGGATGCAAGGAAACAAAAAAATAAAAATAAAAAATTCACTATTTGCAATTAGCCAAGAAAAGAGAAGGGGAAGTTCTCTCTTTTACCGTCCATCTGAAAAATGAAGAAGACGTTTTTTGTGGGGAATAAAAAAGGGTTTGATAGTTCAGATTTTAATTTTCTCAATCCTTTGGGAAATAGAGTTTTAGAATAGGGGAATAACATAACTCTCAAAAATTTGAAAAGTAGATTTTATCTCAAGTTAGAAGACTCCTATTATTTAAAGGACTCTTCAGTGAAGATTTCAAAGTACAAAAGGTCATCTAGTTCTGATAGAATATAGATTTCAAAGTACAAAATGACTTCTAGTTCTGATAGAACTCCTTAGTGAGGGAGTTTAAGTACAAGAAAGGTTCCATTTTTTGGCAGGGCTCCTTAGAAAAAATAAAAAATAAAAAAATTAGTCAAAAGCAAAGGAGATGAGGGGCATTTGTAGGTGCCAAAAATAACCTTAGGCCAACAAGATAAGGAAGCCCCAAAATTACCTATGAAAACAACACGTTTAGAAAGCCCAAGTTTGGGCCTAATACAACTCAGTAGAATATTTTTTTCTCATCAGGGGAGTAATGTTCGGCGCCAACCACCATGCTTACCCAAACACATGGGCTTGTAGGAGAGGTGTCTCCAAACAGGAAGTTATAACCACCAACAGGAGGTTACAACTATCTACGGAAGTTACAACTACTTAAGAGATGTTCCAACCACCTGCAAGCAAATGACTCAATCATATGCACGTGTCACACTAACCTGCCAACAGTTGAGTCATTTCACCTCTATAAATAGCCAAACACAAAGCCATCTGTAGGTAACATTTTCCTAATTTACCATTCTCTCTTAAATATAGAGAAATGAACACTTTTCTAAAGGCATTGTTTCTAACTTTGGCATCGGAGTCCCCGATTCAGGCACCACACCAGTGTCAAAAATTAATTACTATCTTATGTAGATTACTCCACGTGATCAGTCATGATTCGGTAGAAATTTTTATCCACAGATAGGGATGGAAATAATGAAAGGCGTGATCAAGTGCACATAAAACCTAAAAAGTTTAGATTCTTAAATTCATATATTTCGGTGATCTGACTTAAGAAAATTACATAAACAACTACTTTCCATGGAGAAATATGTATAAAGTAGACATTTTTATGATTTGGATCAGGCTAGCTATAAGATGTAATCTGGGAAACAAAGGCTATATAAATATGTGCTATGAAAACCATGTTAATACTTTTGGTGGGTATTTTCACACTCGAAGATCATACAACAAAGCTTAAGAGACCACACTAAATTTAGATGGTTCCTCCAAAATGGGAGGTACTCTACGGTGCTCGATTAGATCGAGCATATGCATGCAATATTCTTCGATTACATTCATACAATTGATACAATCTATTTTCACTCCCGGCTTGATCTTGATCCACTGACTTGCTGACCTGTACAAGGAACGCACGTTAGCCACGGACCACCGTTGTTGTAGCTGATGCCACTCATGCCTAAAATTAGACAGGGATATGAGGAAGGCTTAATGCTGTAAACAGAAATTTGTAACGTAACTTGGTTCACCAACCTCATGTCTTTGTAGTATTGGAGTCATGGTTCGACCATGCCATTGGTGGCGTAGTTTAGGAAATGAGATCTTTATGGAGATCCTTATCTAATTAGGAGTAGTTCAATAGAGGGAAGTTCCTTGTTAAACATGTATTCCTAAGTACGCGAGAGATAGTTCCCAATTGGTGTGTTATCCATAAATGAGAGTTCCATGTATGACGTATACTCTAGTATTTGCTGTCTAGCTGCAACAAGTGTTGCTGGCTTGCCAGTCTGAAACTGATCCCGAGATACTTGCCTTAATAGGTCTTACTGATATTAGGGATGGCTGTGAGACGTGTAGGCTTAGCAGGTTGTAGTGATTTGGGTCCATCTGGCGAACTGCTTTTCGTGGGCTTGATGCCACTTGGGCCGAATTAGCGCTAGACTGACGCTTGCGCCTTTTATTCTTTGAGATAATCATGACACGTGTACGATGTAGAAGAGATGATGTTTCAGTGTATCATCAGCTGCTCCCCTCGAGTTAGTGAGCCATAGTATTGGTTCACTAAGTAACTTCTTGAAAAGATACGCCGCTCATGATGATTGAGTCTGAACCGTTACTTGAGCGGCACATTCCATTAATTAAGCGTGCGTCAGTTTAGTGGAGAAAATGCGAGAAATTAATCCCTATTTAGATCTCCCTTTCCGCATTTATTGGATCTTCCATTCTTTATTTTAGACATTCCGCCCTATTCAACTTTTAATTGAAAGCTTATTCACTTCTTTCATGGCTCGCCAAAATCAATATAACGATGAGCTTCTTGCCAAGGGCCTTTAGTTCTTTGAAGATAGGTCGGCCTCCCGATCGAGTTTGGCTAAGATTTGGGAAGACATATAGGATCCCTGAAGACCTGCCACTCTACACCTTGAGTGATGATCAATGCAATGTTTCCTCCGGCTAAACGATCGCGCATGTGTAAGATGAAGTCGTCGGCTTGTTTCGGGAAGCCGTCGAATGGCTTTAAATTCTATTAGAAGTTCTACTTCCTAGCTCCTTTGGATTCGAAGTATTTCAAGTTCAATAGTCGTCTACTTGAGCGGGAGTTCAGGCCATTTCGTAAGTAATAATTTCGTCCTTTGATTCCTTTGCACTGATTGTATGTTGGTCGTTGCGTGTGTTCTTTGTAGGGAGGTTTCCCACTACTCATCTTTCTCCGGAAGAGGAAGCTGCTATGAAGGCATTTTGTGACATGCCTCGGATGAGTGTGGAGGATGCTATCTACCCTTCCAATTTCAATTGCAGTGGGTTATGGACCCATTGGCATGTGGTTCCCACTTTTTTCAGAGTGCCGAAGGTTAAGTTTGAAGGTGGAGCTTTTCCAAGAAGAGGAAGACTTCTAAAGTTAAGGCTCCTAGTCTGTCAGACATAGAGGGCTTTCCGAGACGCTTGCTTCTTCATAGACTCAAATAGGCCTTGCACTGGGGCTGAGTCTGCTTCCAAACTTTCCTGCTTTGTCCAGGGAGGAACGTGATTCTGACCTATCCATAGAGGCGGAGGTTGTAGCATCTGATTTGGAGAAGGACCACCTGCAGCTAGTAGGGGTTGATAAGCGTCAAAGCTAGTATCGAACAGGCTAAAGCTTTGCATAAGAAGCTGATGGTGGCTGCTGAGGGCTCTACTAACACTGACCAATCCCGACCTAATCTGCTGGAAGGTCCTTGAAAAATATTTTTGTCTGTGGGTCCCAGTGGTCAATCGGCCTGCTGGTGGATCGTCTGACAATGGTCATTGCAGCATGGGTTGTTTTCTTGCAGTCTGCATTTCCCTCCATCTCGCTCTAGGCCGTATATCGAGGTAATGGAGGGTTCGATTGACAATTTGCCTCATTCTCTCCCTTCGTATTCTACTGATTTGGGCTTGCATTAAAGGGTCGGCTGCTGGTGATAAAGGGAAATTTGTAGATGAGGGCCCAGGTGCGATGGAGACTACAAAGGA
>QNQO01004232.1:0-31298 GCA_003290165.1 Berberis thunbergii | reverse complement strand
AGAATAGATGTTTGATAGTTTCCTCCCCGAGTTGTTTAGAACACCTGCATTTAGACGCAAGATGGAACCCAATTCTTCTAAGTTCTCCATCTATGGGTAATGCCCTTTTGATAACCTTCCATATAAATATTGAAAATTTAGAAGGAAGTATCGGCTGCCAGATCCATTTCAAAAAGTCATCTTGTATTCCTCTACCACATAAAAGTTTGCATACAGAGCTAATAGAGAACATACCATCATTATTTGGCATCCATATTCTGATATCTCGATCACCTTCCTCACCTCGCAATTCATCTCATAAAGCTCCTATGCTTTTATTTGCATTAATGGGGTTAAAATTCTAAAATTCTCCCTGAACATTTTCCTTAGTGAAGGCCAAGTGTCATTTGTTTCCACCTACCCAGTTCTACTAAAAATTTCACCCTTGATCCAATGTTCTTCAAAGAAACTGACAGTGCCCCTAGAGATCTTCCATGTGGAATTTTCTATTATGAAATTTTTGTGTACCATCAACTCCTTTAGAAACGGGGACGCCTCGGCTTTAATCTCTTGTTTTCTTATGGGAACCCTTGACTTCAAATATTTATTCCTTAAGAAGTTATCCCACAAAGAATTAGAATTTATCAGATTCCATAGGGACTTAATACGGAAAGCCTTTATAACATCATCTAAGCTTCACACACTTAATCCCCCTCCTCCGTAGGGACACTTACTTTTCTCCATGCTATTCATTTCCGTTTATGTCTCCCTTCATGATTACCCCAGAAGAAGTTCGCAATCAATTTCTGAATACTTTGCAACACCCTCACAGGGATAAAACTTGTTGGTATGGTGTAAATTGGCATTGACAATAAAACATGTGTAATAAATATCATTCTTTTCCAAGGTGACAATAATCTTGATTTCCAACCTTGAATTCTACTCTGAATTTTACTTACCAAAGCATCAAAGTATGATATTCTGCATCTGCCTTGATAAATGGGCACCCCAAGGTATGTAAACGACGATTGTTTGTAACAAAAGCCTGTCCCTAATTTGATGGCGATTATTTTTTCTGCACGGACTTTCTCATCAATCATGAATGAACTTTTTCCAATGTTGATTCTTTCTCCTGATGCCCGACAATATTTTTCTATAAATTTCATGCATCCTTCAATGGATTTCTTCCTACCATTCAAGAAGACCAAGGAGTCGTCAGCATATAGAAGGTGGGTGATCGGAGTGGCTGCCAATGGGGTGTGATAATACCCAATTTCTCCTCTACGAAAAGCGTGTGAAATCCCTCTGCTTAAAACTTCTACTGCAATAAAAAAAAAAGAGGTGAGAGAGGATAACCTTGCCCGAGTTCCCTTGGTGATCTGAAATATTTGTCATATCTGCCTTGCATCAACACCGAGAATCCGCACTATGTAACACAATTTGATATCAAATGACGTATTCTATTATTGAAACCACACTTTGGAAACATCGTCAAGAGGTATCCCCATTCAATTCTGCCATACGCCTTTTCCATATCCAGCTGGAAGATCACATTGTTTCCAATTACCTTTTTTCCAATCTCTCTCATGAGTTCCTGTGCGAGCCAAATGTTTTATGAGATGAGTCTCCCTTGAACAAAAGCCCCCTGCTCTAATGAGATTATATTTGGGAGAATATTGGTCAATCTAATACAAAGGAACTAAAAATTTTATAAACCACGTTGCAGAGACTAATAAGCATGAAATCAACATTGGATATTGGTTCATCAATTTTGGGGATAAGCGCCAAAATTTTTGCAGAAAAGGCACCTGGCATCACTTGACATTCAAAAAATTCCTCCGCTGCCTCCCATATGTCCTTCCCAATAGTATCCCAACAACTCTGATAGAAACCTGCTGTAAATCCGTCCGGTCTAGGGGCACTGTCATGGGGGATGCTGAAAACTATTTTTTTGACTTCCTCTAGATCTGACAGTTTCATGAGAAACTCATTATCCTCCTCCTGAATCAGTTTAGGAATACAATCCAAGAGCTCTAGGTTCTCTTGGTACCATTCTGAAGAAAGTAATTTTCCAAAAAAGTTATTTGCTTCTAAAATAATATTTTTTGGATTAGTGATTAAATTCCCTGACATATCAAGGATTTTAGAAATTCCTCTTATTTTTTGTTTGGTTTTGATAGAAGAAAATAAGATTTTCGTACATGAATCTTCTTCCTTGAATTCATTTTCCCCTGATTTTTGTTTCTAATATGTTTCTTCTCTCACCAAGGCCAGTTTGAGTTCAGCCTGACATCTATTTATATTAACCATATAATTTGAATCCCATGCCTGCATCAAACTGAATTCCAATCTTTCAATATCATCCTCCAACCTTCTAATAAGACTAAATATATTGCCAAATATTTTTTAATCCAAATTTTCAGTGCTCCCCTAAGGCGCTTGAGTTTGAAGGCCACCCAGAACATAGCCACAATACCTTCGTCAACATGTGTGTTCCAATTTTTGTCTACAAAACTTAGCAAACTCTCATGAGATAACCACATACTTTGGAATCTGAAAGGAGACATACCTGGTCTTTGAGTCAGTGGCAAAGAAAGCAATAAAGGGGCGTGATCAGAACATGTCATGAGAAGATGATCCACCCGAATGTGCTGCATAATAGAAATCCAATCTGCAGTCCCCAAGAATCGATCCAATCTAGACCAGGTTCTATCATCTCCTGTTTGGTTGTTACACCCGGTGTATTTAGGGCCATCAAAACCACAATATGTAAGACCCCCAAATTGAAATGCACTCTGAAAATTTGGACATCGCCAAATGATTGGGAACACGACCTCCCAATTTTTCTCCACTTACAAGAATAACATTGAAGTCACCACCAATAACCCAGGGTTCATGTTGCGGGTTTAACCGACCTAAATAAACAGCCTAATTTGACCCACTTGTAGTAACCGCAAGTGCACGGTGTCTAACTAGTAGACAACAAGTACTGGTCGATCCCATGAGGAAGGTGGATTAAATTGAAATTAATAATTTACCTAAACTAATTTAAAGAAAATGGGGTTACAGTGTTTAAAAATTAGAGTTAAATAAAAGTAATAAAAATAACAATAAATAAAAGAAAAGAGTTGCAGGGAAACCACAATTTGCAAAATATTTTTCAAGCTCCTAAGATTATATTCAATTTTTTTTATTATTCCAATTTCAAATAAATGACTAGCAATGTATAAACTCCCAGCATTAATATTCTTTTTAGGCCACAATTAATCATAAGTTTAATTATTCAATTAAAAATTCTTGATTGATAACATAATATTTTTCTAACAACCTAAGATGCATGACATATTAGGTGAAAGTAAAATATTATAAATCGAGAATCAATATAAATTAATCAAGGAATAATAAAGTAAAATGAAATTAATTCTAGAGTTTGAGACTTAATTCACTTTGGTTTTACAGAGCATTCAGCAGGGTGCAAACAAAAACAAGTCTAGTGTGGCTTAGCAGATCCTAGTGGGTGCAAAAAGTTCTGATCTTTCTCAGCGAGGTGCTCTCAGTAAGGTCCACTTGGTGCCAGTAGCGTCAACTTGATTTAAGTCTATGTGGTGGTGCGTTGTTGAAGATGAAGTGAAACAGGGTTGTCACGCCCCTATTTTGGTGGAGTAAAGGAGAGAAAACAGAGATGGATAGGCTGTGGGTGGTGATTTTGCTTGGTTGGGATGGTGATGAGAATCACAAATTGTGAAGAAGAGGTTTTGGTATTCTATATTTTTTTCTTTCCCTTCTCTTCCTCCCCTTTCTTATTCATTTCTATTGCATTTATAGAAAATTAAGAAAATGAACTTGGACAAGTTAAGGGGTAGGTTCAATGAGTGATTTAAGGCTTAAATCAAACTAGAATCTTGAATAATTAAGAGAATATGCTTTGGGTTTGATTGGGTTTGAGAAAATGAACTTGGACAAGTTAAGGGGAGGGTTCAATGAGTTATTTAAGGCTTAAATCAAACTAGAATCTTGGATAATTAATAGAATATGTTTTGGGTTTGGCATTGGGTTTGGGATTACGGATTTGTTTTGGTTTTGAGTTTAGGTTATGGGCTTAGGCTATTCTCACCTCCACTTCCTTGAAGTCACCGTATGTGATTTATTCATTGCATTTTTCTTTGATTTCTTCGTTATTGCTCCGAATTCTACAAAAACACAAAAATTTTATAATTAATTTAAAATAAAATAAAACAAGCTAGGATTCACAAAAATATAATTAGAGGTAAAAAAAAATGTTATAATTATGTGATTTTCAGTTCATTTAATCCCATAGCAATGCTCTCCATGTCCTCCCATAACCCGTGTCTATCCTGTATTTTACATTTTGCATATACAAAATAAATATAGAAAGCGGTATTGGAAAAAAGGATAAATACCTTACACTGAATAAGTTGATTCGTGCAAGACAAAACTTCCACATGTAGGTGATTATCCCAGAAAAGCCAGATTTTTCCGCCATTCTCCTCATTCGAAGCAAAACAAGGAAAACTCACCTTGCCTGCAATCTCCATTTGTCTTGATTCTTGGACCGTAGGTTCCGCAATGGCTAATAACTTTACATTGTTATCTTTAACAAGCTTTTTAATCTGCAATGGGTAGCCCAGTTACCAACCCCCGTGCATTCCAATACATGATATTATCTATCATTACTAGCACCTAGGGTAGTCATGTTTTTCATCACTCTTCGTTCCCCTGCTACAGATCCGTTTTTTGGATTCTTTTTTTTACCTTTTGTCTTGACTCATCAGTTTGATAACCCGGATCAACCACATTCATAGAGATTGTATTTGCATCGGACTCATCATCAGACATAGTTTCTCTGTCCGGCTTGATAACTACCGCTTGTGCCTGGCTATTTTGATCATTTAGCGCTTCCTCAAGGTTTTTGTCGTTATCGAATGTCACCTTCTTGGACTGTTTATTTCCAGCCAACTGCTGCTGCTGCTCGAAGAGATTTTCGGCCTGTTTCTTGGCTGAATTTGTTCCCCACGAACCTGTATTTTCCAGTAAATCTCGACCTACAGCAATCACACAGACTTGTGATCCTGTTCTGCACCAATATCAGCCCTGTTTTACCATCCAATTCTGTCATGTTCTGTCCGTATTAGCTAACTATAACCTCCCCTGTTTCAGCTGGAATCTTTCTAGCTTGAGCACTTTCGAAACTGCTGTCTCCCACGAAAGGAACAATCCATAACAGGGCAGCACTAGTGTTTCCTTCGACAGAGTTTGCCTCATCCCCATTTTTGTGATTCATTGCATTTTCAGCTTCACTGCTAGTGTATCCATCCCTCATTAGAATGTCTGTGTATTTTCAAATTGATGGATGCCTTCCTCCGCATTGGTTTTTTTATTCGCATTGTTGTCTTTATCGCCCTTTGAGTACCTTCCTAATTTTTTATTGTTTCCCCATCAACTTCACCCAATTCCTTATCCTCATTATCATCAACTAAAGTGCCAAATTTATTTGCCAAACTAATTTTGTCGGCTTCCCCCGCACGTGATAGTTTAATATCTCTTTCTTCTTGTTTACTTATAATTTCAGGGCCTTGTGAATCTTTCCCCCACTAGTCCATGTTTTCTCTTTTGTTGCCATCGATTTTTTATTAACCAGGACATACATTTGCCTCTTCACGCTTTGTCCTTGATTCTCCTTATTTTGATTTTGATGAAGTTTGGTCTTTTATGAATTTGTACCTTCTTTGTGATATTCACCATCAATTTGATCCTTCTTTTTTCCCACCAATTTTCTATAATAGTCTTTCTCATGCCCAATCAACGAACAGTGGTCATAATATTTGAACCCTGGGTATTCTAGTTTTTTGCCAATAACCGCCATATTTCGGACTCTCAAGCCAAATCCTATGAGGTAAAGGTTTGGTTATCTCCATTTCAACGCACATACGTGCAACCTTTGGGCGAGCAAAATACCATGTACCATCATCAATCCTAAGAAAGTTGCCAATTGATTTTCCAATCGCCTTCATGATTGCTGGTAGAAAAAAAAGTGAAGGGAAGGTTGGGGAGTTCAATCCATATTGGGGCAACTCCGGATCCTCCCGAAGGCTAAAGCCCGGATGCCAACGAAAGATCTTATATCTCACACCCCGAATGGTGAACGAATCCTTTGGAAGCACTTTTATAAGTTCATCTTCCGATTGTAAATAAACCATTACATGCCTTTGATCTATAAGACCCATAATAAACTCACCAAAAATCCACCAAGATTTGTGAATGGAGTCTCGTATCGAATCAAGAAAAGGCCGAAAACTTGAAAACTTCAAGACAACAACATGGTTAGACACATGAGATTCTCCCCTTGATACATCTGAATCGGATAGCAATAAGGTCGAACATCCTTCTTTTCTAAAACTCGTAGAATCCGTCAGCTTATCCTCTAGATCATCCTTCATCGTTTTTCCTAAAACTTTCGCAAAAGAGCGCTTTGCTTGGCCGTCTTCTTCCCTGCTGTTGCGGGTTTAACTGACCTAAATAAACAGGCTAATTTGACCCACCATAATAACCGCAAGTGCATGGTGTCTAACTGGCAGACAACGACAAGTACGGGTCGATCCCACGAGGAAAGTGGATGCATTTGAATTTTAGAATTTATCTAAACTAATTTACAAAAAAATGGGGTTACAGTGTTTTTAAAACTAAACTAAAGAGTAAATAAAAAATAAAATAAAAGGAAAAGATGGATGAGATCCCTTGCTTACACCGAAGATGTGATCATTAAAATCCAATTCCAATCATATCAAGTTTCTATCCAACATGAACATTTATTTCAAGCAAATAAACTCTTGCCAAACATTAAGTGTCTTTTTAGGGCACACTTAATCAAAGTTCAAGCTCAATATTTGTTAGCACATGCTTTGAATATTGATAAAATATGAATTTAACTACCAAACATATCAAGTTTTAATCGGACATGAAAGGTGAAAGCAATTTATCAAATTTCTGAATTAATATTGTAATTATCAATTAAGCATTTAAGTCAGTAAAATAAATTAAAATAAATTGTAAAACCCTTTTGGTTTGTCGCCGCCTCAGTGCGGTGGTAGACAGCAGTGAATCCAGGCGGTACATAGCAAGCTCGGGGTGCTCAGCATGAAAAAGAGGGTGCAAATAGCCAACTATTTTGAAAACAGTTGGTTCCCGCCTAAAACTCTGCGTTTTTTTCTCCAGGGAGATGCTTTGTTGCTGCTGCTTCCTCTTCACTCCTCGCGAGCTCTTTTTCCCTTCGAACGACTTCTGTAGGGTTGCTCTTCGCTCCTCGCGAGCTCTTTCTTCGATTTGAACAGAGAGAGGCGGGAAATTCCACCGAAGCAGGAGTGTTGTTGAGAGAGAGACCGGAGGATCTGGTGATGCTCATGGCACCCAACCGAGATTGGAGGATGGAGAAGATCCTCTGGTTCTGGTTTGTGGCGTTGTGACTGCCTCGCGAGAGAGAGAAATACGAGAACGGGTGAGAGAAATAGGGGGTGCCCCCTGTTTGTTGCTCCGTCTCGGTGGTTGATTACGCCCAAACAGTACACGCGGTCAATTGCAGTAAAGAATGGGGTGTCGATCCCACGAGGAAAAATGATCTACAAAATAAGGTTAAGGAAGACAAACTATGCGAAACTAAAGTCAATAAATTCTAACAAATTTAAAATACGAAATTGAATTTAATTTAATGAAAATTAAGTTTGGAAAAATCACAAGGTTCCAAGAATCCCTCCTAGACTTCACGCGCCAACTAGTATTGATTTGATATGATGACTCAACTACGTGTTTCACATCCCAAACGACGTAATCGGAAAATATTCTTTTATGCATTAATATACCCTAATGTAAATGAATTTTAGATTTCACTTCTTCTAAAAAAGCACAAAGGTTTGTCATATGTGATATCATAAACTTACGATATATCCGGAGACAATGCCGTAATAAATGACGATCACATATAACTAACCTACCGGAATCAATTAGTTCTTAAACATTCCACACATAAGAAAAGCGTGACTAAGCTTATATGGAGAAGAAAAGATAATCACCGGATTAAAAATAATCTACGAAGAAATCTATGATATCCTTCTCACAGAAATAACATAAATTTCTATATTAAATAAAAGTGAGAATCATTAAACATCATTATTCATCGTGAAAACTTAAAGCGAATCAAATGCAAATTTAGTACGTTACATCTAGGAGTTCACCTCTTCACCTTGCGTGGGGTTTAGTGACTCATGGTGGTGGTGGTCACAGCATCAGTGGAGGTGGATGTCATCTCTGCATGGACGCGATGATAGTGGGTTTGTGCACTGTGATGCTCTTACAAGTTCTCGGGGTGTCAATAGCCACAACTATTTTTCAGTTTTGAAAAACTGTTTTCTCTCCGCCCGAATTCGTGCGTCTGCTGCTCCTTCGTCCCCAGCGAGTCGCCACCAACTCCGCCGCGTCGATTTCGCTCCTTGCGTGCTTCATCTCTTCCCGACCGGCTCCTGTACCTGCAAGAACAGAGAGAGAGTGAGGAACAACGAGAGGTGGAAGCGAAACAGGGAGCGCCTCCCTGTCGCGAGCTTCTGTTTGGGCGTGATAGCGGTGGTTGCTCGGTCTGGTCTGTGCGCACGGTTCGTGAAGGAGGAGAAACAGGGGTTGTCCTGTGCGTGAGGTGGCTTAGGTGGTGCTCGATGGTAGTGAGATGGAAGCAGGGCGGCGAAACAGGGGGTGCTCCCTGTTTCTGCTGCTTGCGGTGGTGGCGTGCGAGCTTGGTTCGTGATGAGGGATGCTGGATGGTGGCGAGGTGATGAAAAGACAGGAACAGGGAAATGTGGAGGAAACAGGGATGGAATGTGTGGCTTGGACGGCGGCGAGGACGGTGGTGAGATGGTGGTTGGTTAGTGGCGAGAGATCTCTGTCTCTGCCTCAGTGGAGGTGGTGAAGGTGGCTGAAAAAGAGAAGGAGCAGAAAACGTGGAAGAGAGGAGTCCAAAGAGAAGGCAAGAGAAACCTAAATAGGGTTCCCCTATTTCCTTGTTAGGCTGGGCTTAGGATTCTAGCTTTCTGGGCTTGGCTTGATTAAAGTAAGTGGACCATGCTTATTCGGGTTAGGCTTAGATGTGTGAACCACTCTTTTGTACCACCGCTAGAATCAACAAATTAATCATTTTCTCAAATTTCGCCTTAATGCGATTTTATCGTTCACGCGCGATTCCTACAAAAACATAAAAATTGAAATAATTAGAATAAAATATATTAATTGAAGCACTAACATATATAAATTAAGGGATATATTTTGTAATAATTACGTGTATATCAAATACCCCCAAACCTATATTTTGCTAGTCCTCGAGCAAAACAAAATAAAGAATAAAATCCTAACTCACTTTCGTAGGAATCACGGTTGCACTTACCTTAACGTGCAACAAGGCTTTAAACCTCTAGATTACCTCTAGAGGACGAGTTATAGTCTCGTGAGGGTTTCCAGAAATGCTACCCCCAAACATTACTGACTCAATAAACAAATCTATTTTCTAAAAACATAATGCAAAACATATGAACATTCCTTTATTTCCCTTAGAGTATTTTTGATTGCTTAATTCAAGAAAAACAACAAACTAAAACTGTCACAAAAGTATATCAATAGAGTACAATAATTTAATAGTATCTAAAGGTTAAATGAATTTCATAATCATTCTCAACTCGAAGTGTGTGTGAGGAGCCTTATCAACATAACTCTTCATCTCATAGTAAAGATGTGACAAGATAACCTTTAGAAAAGACGTTTCGACTACAATTCTCTCATGTCGCTCAGAAATGAAACGCTCAGAGATTGGGCACTCAGTTTATATGTGAGGAAAAAATATACTATGAAAATGCAAACGTCTCACATATAATTATCATGAAAAACGGAATTTTCAAAGAGTGAAATGAATATGATCTCATGGACCGGAATATTGATTACTTTTGAGAATGTTGAACAAACACCATAGTTCTTGCCTATTCAATCTCCACATCTAATTAAGCTAACTTTCACTTAAGATCAATCAGGTCTTTACTAGGTTGTATTGGGGCTTGGATTATGGCAAACAATAAGGACAAAAAGGATACAAAATTTTCTGAGAATGGATACACCCTTGAATAAAACATAGGGCATTGAAGAACAAATCAATGTTGTACACCATTAACTTTTTCTTCATTATTTTCTTCTTCAATCGCAATTTTTTTTACATGCTTTTCCCCATTGATACAATCCAACACTTTTACTTCGAGGGTGCATGAAATATCTTTTTTTTTTTTTGCCCATTCCATAAATATATCTCACCGTATACATTCTCAGAAAATTGGGTAAGGATAAAATAATAAAGGTATTACTCCTTGATTGGAGTAGGTATTGGGAATGGGATAACAAAGAAAAGGCTATCTAAAGGCTCAAAGGCTGCAAATGGATATTTATTATTGGGTAGGCTAAAAGGCTAAAAATGGTTTAAAGAAAGAAATGCCTATATCACTTCATAAGTTCTAGTTAGTACTAGGACATCTCAACTAAATAAAGCAAGAAGTTCTAGTGTAAAGATTCAATTTTTATGTCATTCTTAAAGCAATCAATAAGAAAATCAAGAATAATGAGATCATCAACGAAATAATGCGGACTCAAGAAAAATCAGAGTGTAATTAATAACCCTCAAGAAATAAAGAATGGCTCAAAACTCACAAGGGTTAAGTCTCCACTATTATTCTAAGGTTTTCTAGTTTCAATACCCTCACTAATCAACTTTACATCATGTATGACCTCTGGCATATTCTAGTGCATGAATAGTCGAGTTGAAAAGTCTCACGAATACATTCTAACATAAGGATAATATCAAATATCATGTTTCCACTAATATAACTATGTGACACGTGCTAGTATGGTGTTTTCTCAAAATTAAAGGCAACAAAAAAATATTCTCTAAAAAATTCAAAACCTCTTTTTTTTTTTTTTTTGTTTTATTATTTTTTTATTCACCAAGAGTTTGGATTTCAAATGCCATTTCAAGAAGATTTTACCACCAATTACCATAATCATCTAAGTATTCAATGGAGATTGAGTAGAACACAAAATGACTCGGTTTATTGTAAAATACGTTTTAAACTCAAAGTTTTTGAAAATTGAATAAAAATAAAACTAGTAAATCCACACCCCCAAACCTAAACCAAACATTGTCCTCAATGTATAAAATAATATCATGACAAATCACGGCAAAAGAAAATAGGAGGTTAGAGTGATATTACCATGGTGAAGCTTTTTACCAATTCCGATGAAATCTTCCACCAATGAACGCTCAGAAACATAAGAATCATGGAGTTTTCATTAGAAATTGATAAAATGCAGACTCGACATTAACAAAGAAAACAAAAAAAATGCAAGTTGTAAGTCAAATTGTTATGGAGCTAACGAGTATGGTGAAACACAACTAAATAGGGTACTCGAAAATCAATCCAAACTAACAACAAAGACACACAAACTAAGGGCTAGGCTGCCTCCTAGGAGCGCTTGTTTAACGTCTCAGCCCGACATATATTCTCCCTCATAAAGATTATACCATGAAGTGATGAGGAAGAACATAGGGAACATTCACCTCGAAACCTAGTCTTATGATAAAAACGAGTCAAAAGGGTTAAGAAATCGTAATACTAACCAACAACTGAAAAGTTGAGGATCAGTCCACTCAAAAGTAGGCAACCACCTGATGTTTCCTCTTTAATAGTGCATAGATCCTTGATGACCCTCGCATAAGTTGGTACTTATTTAATCACATGCAGCAAAGGTAATTAATTTAACCTGTTTCAAGTGGTGCTAGAATCTCACCATGCATTCTGATTTCTTTCCAGTGAGGTCCATAGTGTTTGAGGAAAATGAACTAAAACTGGAATGTTCTTGTTGGGCTCATCCTCAGGAATGCTCTCCTTTGCACTTGGGGAGGTGCCTATAGTTGTGGACGAGCTTGACCCATCTAAAATCTTATCACTCGAGTATGATGGCATTAACCTCTTGACATCTGAGAGTCTGAAGTAGAGGTTTGTGCCATAAGTTTGCTCTTCGGATTTGCTTGAGGGCTGTACGGAAATTGCCCCGAGCTTGTACTGTTAATGAACTTGTCAGCTTGGTTTTTGGCTTTTGATCTCCTTGTTCTCCTCTGCCAACTGTGTCAATGCAACCTCAATTTTTTGATTAGTTTTACCTTTGTGCCTCTATAAATGCATGTAATGTGTCTGATAAGGAACTTGTGTTAGATTGTGCATTGTATGGAGGTGCAAGTATGACCGGTGGGTTGTGCCTGTGAGTGTGTAGGTTGGTATGCCTTAGACCTTCAGCCGACATTAGTGTGATCTCTCCAGCCATAATGTAAGGTCAGAGAATGGTGAGTAAGGCTCTTGTACATCCCTAAGGCGTTACATTGTTCCTCATAAACCCCTCTCATCTCAGTGAAGGGTTGGCAATCCTGTGCGTAGTGTTCAACTCCCCCGCATATAAAACATGCGTCCTGAGCTCAACTCTGCAACAGCATGTGTGGGCTTTCCATCCTTGGTTTTAAGTGCTTCTAACTCCCTAGTTACTCTATCAAGTGGGCTCTAAGGCTATCCTCTTCCCTAAGTTGGTAAACTCCAGCTGGGCGTGTTCTATCTGTGCTCTCAGTAGCACTTGGACCAGTCCAAGTATGATCCTTTTCAGCCAAGTCATTCAGGTACTCAATAGCCTCGTCAGGGTCCTTTTGCAAAAACTCTCCATTACACATCATCTCAAGGAACTGACGTTCTCTACTGGTGACCCTCATAAAATAACTGACTAAGCGCCAATTTCATACCCATGTGTGGGCATGTATTCAAAGATCCTTGAACCTCTCCCATACTTGATATAATGTTCGCTATTCTATTGGGTGAAGGTAGAAATCTGTCTCTTTAGACCGTTGGTTTTGTGGGTGAGGAAAGTATTTATTAAAAATGTTTGAGTCATCTTCCTCCCACGAACCTAAGTGGTCTCTATTCCAACCACACCTCCAATGTTTTTATTATTATTATTATTATTATTATTATTATTATTATTTTATTATTATTTTTATTTTAATTTTAGAATAAAAATAAAATTAAATATAAACTAGACCTAAAACCTAAAAAAAAATAGAATAAATAAAATAAAATGAAAAATGAGCAAGAAAGATAATACCTGAAACCTTCCTTGTAGAATGATGCTTGTTTCCCCGCAACAGTGCAAAAATTGATTACGCCCAAACAGTACACGGGTCATTTGCAGTAAAGAATGGGGTGTCGATCCCACGAGGAAAAACGATCTACAAATAAGGTTAAGGAAGACAAACTATGCGAAACTAAAGTTAATAAATTCTAACAAATTAAATACGAATTTAATTTAATTTAATGAAATTAAGTTTGGAAAAATCACAAGGTTCCAAGAATCCCTCCTAGACTTCACGCGTCAACTAGTATTGATTCGCTATGATGACTCAACTACATGTTTCACATCCCAAACGACGTAATCGGAAAAAATAATCTTTATGTACTAATATACCATAATGTAAATGAATTTTAGATTTCACTTCTTCTAAAAAAAACACAAAGGTTTGTCATATGTGATATCATAAACTTACGATATATCTGGAGACAATACCGTAATAAATGACGATCACATATAACTAACCTACCGGAATCAATTAGTTCTTAAACATTCCACACATAAGAAAAGTGTGACTAAACTTATATTGGAGAAGAAAAAGATAATCACCGGATTAAAATAATCTACGAAGAAATCTATGATATCCTTCTCACTGAATAACATAAATTCTATATTAAATAAAGTGAGAATCATTAAACATCATATTCATCGTGAAAACTTAAAGCGAATCAAATGCTAATTTAGTGCGTTACATCTAGGAGTTCACCTCTTCACCTTGCGTAGATTTAGTGACTCGATGTGTGGTGGTGCACAACATCAGTGGAGGTGGACGTCATTCTGCACGGACGCGAATCCGAGAAAAGGGTTGAATTGCACTTGGTGGCTCTTGCAAGTTCTCGGGGTGTCAAAGCCAAAACTGTTTGAAATACTGTTTTCTCCGGCCCGAATTTGTGCGTCTGCTGCTCCTTCGTCCCCAACGAGTTGCCACCAACTCGTGCCGCTGTGATTTCACTCCTTTGCGAGCTTCCTCTCCTCCGACCGCTCATGTACTTGCAAGAACAAAGAGAGAGAGTGAGGAACAACGAGAGGTGGAAGCGAAACAGGGGAGCGCCTCCCTGTCGCGAGCTTCTATTTCGGGCGGTGATAGTGGTGGTTGCTCGGTCTGGTCTGTGCCGCACGGTTCGTGAAGGAGGAGAAACAGGGGTTGTCTTGTGCGTGAGGTGGCTTAGGTGGTGCTCGGTGGTGGTGAGATGGAGACAGAGCGGCGAAACAGGGGGTGCTCCCTGTTTCCTGCTGCTTGCGGTGGTGGCGTGCGAGCTTGGTTCGTGATGAGGGATGCTGGACGGTGGCGAGGTGATGAAAAGACAGGAAACAGGGAAATGTGGAGGAAACAGGGATGGAATGCATGGCTTGGACGGTGGCGAGATGGTGGTGAGACGTTGGCGAGATGGTGGTTGGTTTAGTGGCGAGAGATCTCTGTCTCTGCCTCGGTGGAGGTGGTGATGGTGGTGAAAAGAGAGAAGGGGCAGAAAACGTGGAAGAGAGGAGTCCAAAGAGAAGGCAAGAAGAAACCTAAATAGGGTTCCCTTATTCCTTGTTAGGCTGGGCTTAGGATTCTAACTTTCTGGGCTAAGGCTTGATTAAAGTAAGTGGACCATGTTATTCGGGTTAGGCTAGATGTGTGAACCACTCTTTTGTACCACCGCTAGAATCAACAAATTAATAATTTTCTCAAATTATCGCCTTAATGCGATTTTATCGTTCACGAGCGCGCAGATTCCTACAAAAACATAAAAATTGAAATAATTAGAATAAATATATTAATTGAAGCACTAACATATATAAATTAAGGGATATATTTTGTAATAATTACGTGTATATCAGTGGTGGTGTGCGAGCTTAGTCCGAGGTTGATCAGAGGAAGGAAGGCGAGGTGGAGAAGAGAGGACAGGGGGGTCGTGCTCCGGTGGTGGTGGTGGCTGTGTGGCGTTATGGAACAGAGAGAGGGAGAGGAGCGTGATCTGTTGCTTTATGTGGTGCGTGAAAGATGATGGTCGTGCTCGGTGGTGGTGGTGGTGGCTGTGTGGCGTGATGGAACAGAGAGAGGGAGAGATGGACTGGACAGAGAGGAGTGAGAGATGGATGGTGATGAGATGGGTGTGATGAAAATCACTTTGTGAAGGAAGAGGGTTTGATCTTCTAATATTTTTTTTCTTCCCTCTCTTCCTCCCCTTTCACATTCATTTTCTATTGTATTTATAGATAATGAACGAAATGAATAGAGATGAGATAAATGGATGATTCATGGAGTGAATCAAGGTAAAAATCAAATCTAAATATGGGATAAATGGGAGAATATTCTTTGGGTTGAGTTATGGGCTTGGTTTTGAGTTTAGGTTATGGGCTTAGGCTATTTTCACCTCCACTTCCTCTGAAGTCACCGTTTGAAGATTTGTTCATTGCATTTTTTCTTTGATTTCTTCAATACAACTCCACATTCTACAAAAACATAAAAATTTAATAATTAACCTAAAATAAGATAAAAATAAGGATTAAAAAAAATATAACAAGAGGTAATAATGTTATAATTATGTGATTATCACCTGCCAGCCGCAGGGGACAACCAGCAGCCATGAACCCTAACCGCCCCTAAACTTGAACGTATGAGATTAATTCCCACAAACTTGGAACAACTAAGATTAAGAGATACAGACCGTAGTTAATGAATTCCAGTGTTTCCCTTGAAATTGCCTCAGAGCGTTTTTTCCTTCATTTCTACCACGTTTCCAAGTTGTTCATACTTGTAATTGCCTAGGTAGTGTTCATACTTTCCATAGAACATAATGATCTTGGATTGTCTATCTAAATTGTGATCCTGATTAGATATCTTGAAAGCGACATTGAGTTTAATACAACGAATATGGGAAAATATAAGGTTAAATGCAGTGTGGTCACGGTTAATATTGCACATTGTCATTCACGAGTTAGTAAATGAATTATTGGAGTTTAGTTCGTGAACATATGTTTGGTGTGGTGGAGATAAAACCTTAGCTAATTTCTCATCATCTACTTCCTTAAAGTTTTTATTATTCTTGTAGTAATCTTATTAGTATTTCTTAGTTAAAATTAGAAAATCCAATATCCTAACATTTTCTTATTTAGTTTGTTAGTTGACTTTTCGTTACCATTAGTGTTAGTTAGTGAGGCCTTCAAATACCCACTCTAGAATGATCCTACTTATTCTTTATACGACTATAAAACAAGGTATTAAGTTGTGGTGCTTTTAAAACAGTACATCATGACAATGCAAGTGTTATGAGATCTTCATCCGGTATTTCCTCATGGGTGATTTTCTGCCTCTCCTCTGGATTTAAGAGCGCATTAATGGACATTGGGTGATGGATTGGAAGTTGATCAATGGCAGTTGCAACTTCTTGTTATATTGCTCATTATAGTGGAGATGTATACCAACTCATTGGTAACTTATAAACAATAAATATAAAGACTAAATTAGGCATGATGAAGACTTTCTAAACCTAGGAAGTAGTGGCATAATTTTTTTAAATAGATGTTTTACAAATTAATAACCTCTCTAGTTAATAGCTTAGTGTGCAACAGATCGTATTAATTTAAAGAGGTCATACTCTATATGTAAGGACTTGAACCCCTTAAATTGTTTCACATCTAGCACATTTTTCATAATCATTTTTGGGTTTCATGTTAAAGAGAGATAAGTCGTAGAAGTTTGAAGAAAAGTTCGATTTGGTTTAAGCCTCCATTTGAAAGTGATATTCTCAGCCACTTCACCTCACATTGAGGTAGAGATTGATCATCTATTGACTGAGGAAGGAATTGTATTTGAGCAAAGAACATCATTAGAATGGAAAGTTTCCATTTGCTCAACTTGAACCCATTTGTCGGTTTGATCCCATGTGTGAGTTTCGCTTCATTCTAACTTACCACTTGTGTGGAGACCCTTGTGTGGGCGGGCTTGAGGGGGAGGGTGAGGGTTGGACCCAAATAGACCCAAGCCCAAAAGGGTTGGCAAGCTACAAAGGGGGGAGATAGTCCCACATCGCCTGGGTACGAAAGGGGGATGTGCTACTTATGTGCGAGGTTGGATCCCCATAGTAACACGTGTTTTAAAGCCGTGCAGGCTGGTTGAGCCCAGAGCGGACAATATGTTACTGTGCGGATCGGGTCGTTACGACTTGTCATGCTTAAGAACTTAAATATCGGGCTTTTGAAATCTAAGGTGTATATCAACTTGTTTGCTCTAAATGGTATTTGATCTAGCTTTTATACACTTTTTTAAAAGCCCGCTTGTCTTAAATTGATTTCAAGCGAAATTGTAAGTTTGAAAAAAACCTCCAGGCTACCCCAGTCAACTAGGCTTCTCCAGTAAAGTAATTAATCAATTAAACACTGTGATATAGAACTACGTACTTGTAATCAACTTTTTTATAGTTGCAAAGCCATTCCCCCACACGTTTAACCGCGAATCTTCAAATCATATATTCCATAAAAGATTCTCAAACCAAATTAATTTTCAATGAAATACTATTCGCCCCCTCTGGTCTTATAGAAAACAATAGCGCGATTCTTAGAAACATAAGTATCAACCATCCTAGCAATTAATAAGGGTATAATTGGATTGAAGAACTTGACAACAACATTCGCTTAAATTCACTTTAATATTTGCTAACCTTGTTCATTTATTAGACCATGTAAGTTTAGATCTCTTAATAGAGACATCAATTAAATCGTTCATGTAAATGAGATCTGTGATAAATTTTAGTGATTTATTAGGCAAAGTGTCACCCCCCCCCCCCCCAATTTTTTTTTTATCATAGGTTTATGCTATAACAATGAAATCTCTTATGTCAACCAGTTGTAGCTTAGTTAGTCGGAAAATTACTTCTCATGAGAGTTTGCGGGTTCAAGATCGATTCACTAATTAAATTTTTTTCTTTAGTTTTCGCCCGATTACTACAAGCACATGTATTCCGTTTTGATTAACCTTGAGGTATGAGTGTACGTAGCTGCTTAGATGGAGCTAGAAGTAGGCATCCCATCCGGCGATCTTGATCCTGTCCCGATTTGTTTCTGCTTAGGATTGATCAAACCCATCCCGATCTAAAGTGGGATGGAGATTTTCAATCTCGCATATCCCGTCCCGTCCTAAATTTATTTGTTTAATATTTATTATTATTATTAATTTTAATCAAACTACTCTTGAAAGTATAATATATATTTTTTTTTTACCTAACAAAACTTGAAGAACCTTGCAACTTACAACTTCTTGCAAGAAACAACTTTCAGCTTGTTAATTTGCAACTTGCAAAACCATATCATGCTAGCACAAAGCATACCAATCAAATTCAACTCTACACAAAGTATAGAATGTGTTTGAAATTAAATAAAAACATCTATTATTTTAAAATTTACTTGCTTGATTTTGATACTCTTTGTTTAGGTAGAAACTTCAATTTGGATATTTTAGGTCAAATAGAACCCATGAAAATTTTATGCTTTTTCACATTTTTTCTAATTAAACCTCTAGGGGGAAAGGTAGCTATGGGATGCCAGACCTTTATTACTATAGCAAAAAACCTTTTACACCTTTCGCGAGTACATTACGACTTTACCAAATAAAATCACCTAGGAAACGGACCTTACTAACCAAATAAAAACATGACCTAATATACTATAGGTCTAGGCCTAAATCACCTAAGAGGTCTAGGCCTTATTCACCAAAAGGTTTAGACCATAACTATAGACCTTGTTCACCAAAGGGAAAGACTTAATAACCAAAATGACAATTAAATACTCAAATAAAAACAAAGTTTTGAAGCTTTAACTTCCAAGAGAACCTGCCAAACTTCTCAATCAACAGAAACTCCACAATATATTAATCTGCAAGCTTCCCAAACACTTGATGAGTCATAGCAGACATTCATGATCAGAAATAGCCAATTCCAGCTGCTCCATTCTACCAATCCAACACAGACAGCAAGCACGTCTGCTCCAAATCCTGCATACGACCTGCATTAGTCTGTCCTCATGCTTCACGTATTGCTGCCTACGTTCCTCTAGCATCAACAGCCAACACCTACACCTCATACAGCTTTGCACGTCCCTATTCTAGCCAGCATGTCCTAGAAACATACTTGCTTTTGTCCATACATTCCATAATTCAAAACAGCTGTAGTGTTACCTTGATGTAACAGCAAGCAAACTTCATCAAGATTTTCTCAAGTAGGCTGTCTTGCTTTTGTCCAGCATAAGTAAGGCCTTAGGTTTAAGCGGGAGGATCTCCCACGAGTAATTTCGTGAGATATTTTCAGATTGAGCCAACCTTGCCAAAGCATACGCCACTGATTTAGTCTCCCGGAAGACATGAATACAATGATATTCCATAGAGTTACTAATTTCTCCTATCTCCCTCCACCACTCATTAAGGAACCACAAAATATTTGCTTCCTGAAAGAACCATTTCTTAGCTAGCATAGAGCTTGTTTAAATCATACATTTACGGATCCCATTCAGTCTACAATATCTCAAACCTTCTAATAAAGCCCTTGTTTCCCCCACATTATTAGAACCATCCCCAAAGAACTTGCTGCCACAAAACCACCTTCAGCATTCCTGGTCACAAATCCACCCGTCGCTACTTTATCTATACAAGACCCATCCACATTAAGCACCAACCATCTTCTCGAGGGGAAAGTCCAAAAAACTACCCGTATAGGGCTTCCACCACCTTCTTAATTGTATACCTAGCTTACGCATCGGTATTCCCTTGCCTTCCCTTTTCGTGGGAATATAATAATTTGGAAAACACATCTAACACTACTACAAATATAGGCTTGCATAGCGCTTAAAAATAGGCTTAGATAGCGCTTTTTAGCGCTATGCAAGGCACGTACTTGAATAGCGCTTCGTTAGATAGCGCTTTATTAAGCGCTATGTAAGCGCTAATTTTTTTTTAAATTAGCTTGCATAGCGCTTTTATGAGCGCTATTTAATTTTGTTGATTTTTTATTTTTATTTTTATTTTTTAATTAGCTTCTAAAGCGCTATTTAATTTCGGTGAATTTTTTTATTAACTACCATATAATATTTTTTTATATAATATTTAATATAATAATGACAACGTTCAATCAATCAATAAAAACACAACATGATAACTAACTGTTTCTCATTCATTCAAAATATAATTTAAGCATTCATACAAAATTGTTAATATGCTATCATATATATACACCAACTTTTTGGCCACGAAATGAAATGGCCAACAGCTTCTCCTACAGTCCTAACTTCGTCTGTACATTGCGGCACCGCTGAATGTTTCTCAGATTCTACCGCCACTTCAAATTGTATCCTCGCATAACCTGAAATTGCATCATGGCATTGTATAAGTATAACAACACACACACACTAAGTCGGTATATAAATCTTAACCTGAAATACAAGAACACCTATTACTGCTACTATATATATGCAAACCACTGCCAAACACAAAGGGTTTTGTATCAGTAAGATAAATGTAAATGACTAAAGGTCCAACTATATTTCTTGATAGCACCCTTCTCAATTAATATATATCTATATAGTAGCAGTAATAGGTGTGGAACTTACCCCAGAATAACCAATTCCAACGAGCTCAAGAACTCCGGGAACTAAAGGAAGCCTATCAATGGCCTGCATAAACAGAATGCACAAATTAAACTTTCGTTCAATAAATATCATACAAGCTATCAATAACTCTTAAGCTCGCATATAACAGATATGATCAGTATTAATCTTTTAACTGCAATGAAATCTAAAGGGCAGTAAATATTAGAAAGATTTTATGCTCACAGAAATCATCCCTGTAGAGCCCCATAGAGCAACTCCACCAGCAACTACAAGTGAAGTCGTGGCATACTTGTCTTCCATCTTGTCCCACTGCAAAAACAATCAGAAAACTAAACTAATAACACTATTGTTTAACACAAATAATGTCAACATTTTACTAATCCAACTTTTAAGTTCCAAAACCTTTCAACTTTCTATCTGCTGTTTTTCTCCAGATTCATCCCCAATTGCAAAATGACAGTTGGATAATTCTGATAATAAGGTAAGCCTTGCATAGGGTAGGGATGATAGACTGTGGCACACCAGGCGGCCATTGAGGATACATTGGATGCTGTGGAAATTGGCCTTGAAAATAGTCCTGATTGCTTGCTGGTACTTGGGCATCCAATGGAGGTTTCCATCTAACCAAATATAAAAAGTAAATAAAGTTCTTAGTTGCAATTAATTATCTTTTTTCCCCCTGGATAATTGAAGTTGCTCGAACTCAATTAAGGAAAGAACAAAACAGTGCATGGCCCAATTTACATTATTATACTTTGTGTTTATAGATGTAGTGTACAATGGTTTTAAAATATGGATATATTTCTAAGCCAAAGATGTGATGGTGTAATTTGTACTAGACCAATAATTTGTTTCCTTCATGGCATACTTCTCCAATGGGAGTGCTACATGCAATGGTTGTATTAAACATGGATATGTTTCTAAATGAGGGAAGAGAAAGAATAATATTGACTATCAATTAAGAATTGTTAAAGGCGAAGAGATTAAGAACTTGTCGTACTGTTAACACAAAAAATTTCTATTCTACCAGCTAATTCCTCCAAAGGAAATACTTTAATAATTTCTAATGACATTTTGTTATGGGCTTCCCAGAGCTTTCAGAGGTTTAGTCCATGTTGAAATATGGGTCACGTAAAAGAAATGTAAATAATCACTATGTGCCTCCAAAGATCAGAGCTTATACCTGTGCTACCATTATTGGCCGCCTTCCCATTACCATCAACTTCCAATTCAGAAATGGACCTAGGCCATGCTTCCTTTAGATCATTCTTTGTCTCAACATTCATTGCAGAGAAATCTGACCGACTGGACATTGCTTCAGCTGACTCAATATCAAGCAATTATGAGAAGGGACAAAAAAAATATCTTGTTGTTTCTTAAGCAATTATGATTTCTATGGACCTCCCAATAGGAACCCAAAATGAAACCTATTTTGAGTTTTGCCCATTTAGTAGAGAAAAAAAAATCATCTTGCAGAAGTCACCAATTTACCCAAAAAGGGAACTACGAATCCAACAAAAGTCACCAATCTACTATGAAATAATCAAGAGCATACTCTCCAATTTACCAGTTTAAATGTGAGAAATCATCCCTGTAGAGCCCCATAGAGCAACTCAACTAGCAACTACAAGTGAAGTCGTGGCATACACATTAAATGAATAATACACAAATATGTGGCATTGAAAATGCAGTTAGTGGCCAAGAATTGAAAGAAATGTACAAGTAGTAGGGAGTTTTCGATTGGTACTTTACCTCAAGTTATGAAGAAACACCATAGGGAAGAAGTGCAGTAGCTGTGATCCTTCCTTCCTCGTTCAATATGTTGAAAGTAGATGATGCATTTCTCTGGACAATCAGAGAGAAAAGGAAACAATTCAGGATATGTCATAAGGCCCTCCTTTTGTCAATACTTCCTTGAAATCAAAGCTTAGAAAATGAAACAGTGTTCAAACACCCAAAATGAGGGTAGTGCAAACACACAAACCTCTTCGGCAAGCTTGTGCAGCTTCAGCATCAGCTTCTGCTTCCTCTGCCTCCCTTGCTGCCTGTTCAGCTTCTGCAATGGCAGCTTCTGCTTCTGCAACTGCTCGGGGCAGCAGCTGCAGCAGCTTCCTGTGGAGTCATAGTCCTCATTTTTGCAAGTTCTGCATCGATTTGGGATTTTGTAACTTCCATTCTACGAAAATCCTGCTGCCTTCCTACCAGGACTGGCATTGTACTACTTCTTCTGGCTTCTGAGAAAGCCCCACTTGGTGTAATCCTGTAGTTTCTATTTACCTGTTCTGTTCAAACAAAGGGCAGCAAAATGATCTTCAAATATTGAAAATTTAAACAACATGAGAAATCCAAATTTTAATAGAACAGAGAAATTGCGTACAGATAAGCAATGCATGCATCCTTGTAGTTATTTTTTATGCAACTTTTCCATTTTCAGTTTGAACGATAGATTGAACACACAAGACCTGACATACCGTACAAAATTTTAATTTTAATTTTTGTTCACATTATTTCATCTTCAGAAAATGGTCAAGAATTTTTTTGTTCTTTACATCACTGTTGTAAGAAAACATTCTTATGCATTTCCCCTTCTCTTATTTTAGCTATCAATGCATGCAACTGCATATTCAGTATCTCTAGATTTGCTTGAAATAGACGAGGCCTAGTCACAACACATCAAACAAAGCCTCGCACGAAGACTTATTACAACAAAGGCTTACACCTTTTGTAAGCTTCAACACTAAGGTGTGTCTTTTTTGTGGTATATTTCCCTGTTGCAACAGAACCGAAGAAGAATTATTAGCAGATGACTCACAAATTTCAAAACATAACGGTAAAGGCCAAATCAAATCTAAAACAATAGTGAAGATGACCCAAAAAAACAGAGAGAGAGAACATAAAGGAGCACAACTTACATTAGACGTGTGGCCCCGAAACTTTCACCAAATGATATCAAGTCCTCTATGTGATCCATGTCGAAACTGGCAGCTACAGCACGTGCAAAGGCCATGCCTTGCTCTTTCTGTAGTACAATTTTGCGAGTCTCTAAAACTTTCAACAGCTGAACTCTAACAAGATAAATGCACACTGAATTAAGATTTACAACCCCATGAAAGTGCCTCATCATGTATAGCAAAGAACCTATCACATTTGAATTATCACATTACAACTTAAATAATGTTGCCCCCGACGCCATACTTGCTTTCCAAGAGCATCTCCAATGGATAGCAGTAGCACAAACAATGTATGCAGGTATACACAAAGATATCTACTTGATTCATGTTTATGGCTATCTAATTGATTTCATATTTTAGTTATATAGATATGGTTTTCACTGACCCCACAGAAGAGCAGATGTTTAAAATTTACTTCCTTGTTGCAAAGATACACAAAGAGACATCTTCATAAACGCAAGGAGTGACTTTTGACACCTAGGCTACACTTGGTTCCACCGTAACTGTGGAATGTTTTCACAGGAAAATCTTTAAATATAGGCAGGATTGTACACCTCTGGAACATACCTTGTTTTCTCACACCTCCCACAATAAATGAATTTCACATGGGGATGATAAAACAATGGATATTCACTAGTCATATGATAAAAAAGACACTAGTTCCCTCACAAATTTGGATGTACAAACAAGACTATATTTTCCTATCAAAGACCCCTCAGTGGTCTTGAATAAACAAGTAACTTAAGTTGCAATATCTATATCAATAACACTGCTACAAATTGCTTACACCTATGTATGATTTATGAATTTTATTACATGATCAGTTGTTCAGTGACTGCTACTATATATGTTGTTTCGAACTTAATAGCATCTGGATACCAAGGAATCTAAATCAGTAGGAAGCTGAAGGTAGATATTAAATCATGTTATTTATTACAAAGTTTAAAGAGAAAATTTTACCAACCAGTAAGTGAGACACACAAACAATGAAGTTCGAGTTACCAAAAATTAAAGTTGGAATTGTTATATTCTTTCGTAATCATAGTGTGGTCCATACTTTGAATTTTCCTCCTTCAAAGTAGATCTGTTAGACTCAGATTGATGCGCTCCAGGCTGCCATAAACCCAAAGAAACGAAAATCAGGATACAAGTAAAAGAATCATAATATGAGTGAATAAACTCATACCTAGATGATATCAAACAGTCCTCTGCTCCTCCAAATCATACTTCACTTCATTCCCATTCTCTCCTTCTCCTCTTCCATCCTTCAAGTCTGTTTCACAAAAAATCACAAATTTAAGCACCATAATCAAAGTCCATTGTCAATTTCATAAAAATAAACCAAAACAATCAAACCCCATGTAAACATAAACATGATTCAATTTCGTTTCAGAAAATCAAAAAATTAGGGCACAAAAGGCCAAATCAAAACCAAACTAATGAAAACCCCATTCAAAATCAAAGCATGCTTAACCAACCCGGTTCTAAAGATATAAACTTGAAACAAAATACCCAGATTTAAATGAGCTTCCGACTCCTCGGTTCCTCGCCTCCTCGCCTCCTCTGGTTCCTCGCCTGAGTCGCCTCCTTCCTCGGTTCCTCGCCTCCTCTGGTTCCTCGCCTCCTTCCTCGGTTCCTCCCCTCCTCGCCTCCTCTGGTTCCTCGATCGCCTCCTCTCCTCGGTTCCTTGCCTCCTCGCCTCATCGCCTCTGTGGTTTGGAAAGGGGAATTCTTAATGTCGAGGAAACCAAAATCTGAAAAAATGAAAAAATGAGAGCTTGTGATCTTAACCGTCCGATCATATCAAGATCTGAAACAATGAGATTTAACTTGATATTTGATCAAAATCGAAGCGCTATCCTAAATGGAAGTAACATAGCGCTTCGAAAGCGCTATGCAAGCACTTTAAAAGCGCTATGGTAGCTTCGGTAACTTTTTTTCGCATAGCGTTTTTTAAAGCGCTATCTAAGACATAACTAAGATAGCACTTAACTGAAAAAAAGAATTAAAAGCGCTATTGTAGTGTTTTTTTTTTTTTTTTTTAAGACAAATAAGCGCTATCCTAGTGCCCACTTGGATAGCTCTTTAAAAAAGCTCTATCTAAGTGGCGTTACCTAAGCTAATATTTGTAGTAGTGTAATTCAATGATAAACTTTAATAATCACATAATTTGTAGACCACATCTTACCTTCATATAGTTTTTTGTTCCTTTGAATCCAGATTTCACATAGAATAAAAAGCGGGGTGAGATGAGTTAAAATACCTGAATGAGATAAAGTTTCTCCCTTTGGAACCAAACAGTAAGCATAGTATACACCTCTACCGGTCTGTGCATATGAATATCAAAAGCAACTTGAAGTGCCGCCACACTCTCTTGGATAATTCTCCTTCCAAGAAAAGGTGTTTGGTAGTCTCATCGCCAGACTTAATGCAGCAACTACACTTAGATGCCAATTGAAAACCAATTCTTTTTATCTCCCCGTCCACAGGTAAAGCTCTTTCAATGATCTTCCAAATGAAAATGGATATTTTAGTAGGTAGTAACGGATGCCAAAGCCATTTCCAAAACTACTCTTGTTGACCCGTACACTGAAGAATTTCACATGGTTAGCTTATAGAAAATTTTCCATCGTTATTTGGAATTCAAATTCTAACATCTTTGCCACCCTTCTCTCCTAACACTTTTTTGTATAAAATCTTGGGCTTTCTCTGCAGCACAGGATCCAAAGACCTGAAATTTTCTCTATGCATTTGCCTAAGAAAAGGCCATCTATTTTCAGTTGCAACTGAACTAGTACAGTAAAAAATCTCATCCTCCACCCAATGTTCATTAAAAAAAGTGGACATATCCCTTACTGATTTTCTAGGTAGAGTGATCAACCATACAATTTTGAATTCAATCAACTCTTTAATGAAAGGGGAAGCACCAACTTTTACCTCTTGCATCCTGATAGGAACTCACGCATTTAAATATTTCCTTCTCATAAATGTTAAACATAAAGAGTTAGAACTTGTCAAGTTCCACAAAGTTTTAAACCGAAAAGCTTTTATCACACAATCTAAGCTTTGCACATTTAGACCCATCTTCCTTTGGGACACCCAGTCTATCCCAAGCAACCAGTTTCTGTTTATGTCTTCCTTCATGATCCCCCCAGAAAACATCTACAATCAATTTTTGAATATTATTCAACACTTTTTACGGGCACACACATTGCAGCTATGGTATAAATTGGCATCGAGAAAAGCACATGTCTAATAAGAATTAGTTTTCCCCCTAGGCACAACAATCTAGCCTTTCAACCTTGAATCCTTTGTTGTATTTATTCAACAAAGTATCAAAATAAAAAATAAAAAAATTACATTTACCTTGATATATGGGCACTCCAGGGTATGTAAAAGGAGACGTCTTGAAACTAAAACCAGTCCATTGTTTCACAAACACCATTCTTTCTGCTCGAACTTTTTCATCCATCATAAATGAACTTTTGCAAATATTAATTTTCTCCCCTGACGCCCTGCAATATCTGTTAAGGAAGTTTATGCATCCTTCCACCGACTATTTCCTACCATTCAAAAATACTAAGGAGTCATCAGCACATAATAAATGAGTAATCGGAGTGCATGCCTTAGGGGTATGATAAAAAGCAATTTCACCCCTACGAAAAGCCTGCTTGAGACCTCTGCTTAGACCTTCTACAACAATAACAAAAATAAGAGGAAAAAGTGGATCTCTTTGTCTAAGACCTCTAAATGAATAAAAATGTCCATCATATTTGTCTTGCAACAATACCCGAAAAACCACAATGTGTAACACAGTTGGAGACTAGATGACATGTTATATTATCAAAACCGAACCTGTGCAGCACTGCCAAGAGATATCCCCATTCAAGGTGATTCAAACATGGTAACTATCAAGTGATGATGGCAAAAAAAATATTGTAATCCTACATAGTCTCCTAGGTATGGTAATCAAGTCGAAAGTCGAAACCATAAAATTTATACGTAAGTGTCTCATATCGTAGGTATTCGCATACCCTACGAATGTGTCTCACCCAGACACATCCCACAACGTGGCACCAGTACCACTTTGAACTTGTTTGTATCCTAATGGGGTGTCATATGCCCAAATACAAACTTAAATGTCTCGAAAGTCTGGCCTAACACTGCTAACCTAACACAAATCCAACTCAAGTGCGCTGGGAAGGAAAGCGAGTAATCTCCAAACCACGTCCTCTGGAACCCGTCCTACTGCACTCTCTAGTGGCAAGTGTGTGCGGGAGCTCACCACACCTCAGCAAGCTGCAACATGCAATAACGTCCTCAATGTCTGTAGGTGCGAGTCATCTCAGGCACCATCAACTCATGATTCGAGCAAGCTCACTAACCATCGACAGAATAAGCATTACAGCGGGGTAAAGGACATTTACACTAATATCAGCATGCACGTATTACGAGTCTATACATAATCTAATGTAACAGATGTGTACCATAATTTGTTAGGCATTTTTCATAAATCCACGACTATGCTAGGGTATCAACATGACCAAATTTACCACAATAAAGTCATTTGAGTCGAACTATCATACATGCTCAAGACTCGGCAATTTACGATGAAACACAACATACAAGCCATTGCTATTACATCAAAGCCTAATCACACCCAAATTCAACCACCATTCTATTTCATTCATGTATATCATGCTTTCAAAAGACCCAATACATAATTCATTCACAAAAGAACCAACACAAAATTGAACTCCAAAACCCCGAATTTCAAACTTGTATTCAATTATACACAATCGACGACATAAATGTACAAATTCAATTCAAGATTTATAAATCAATATTTCTCAAGGTAAATATATAGTTACAACTCACCTGAGCGGAATGGGTTTTGGAACCCAAATCTTACCGATCGAAGTTCCCGACTTGCGAAACAGCGAATACGGGACCAAAGAATTTTTTTTAAACTACAAGGCAGACTCAAGGTGAGCAAACTAGCAAAAAATTGGAAAAATACTTACCAAAAATTAAATTCGGCGAACACCCAAAATTCGGCAAAAACTCCACCGAACCCCATCCTACTCTAGTCTGATCGCCTTCAAACAACACGCTATTGTTAAGTTTTTTATGTAAACCTCCTCATCAAGGTCACAATGAAGTAAAACATTATGGACATCTAGATGATGAAGATACCAATTGCAGAAAGTAGCTACAACAGTAAACAACAAACGATAGTGAGCTTGGCTTTTTGAGAAAAAATTTCTAAATAATAAACCCCCTCAATTTGAGTGTAACCTTTAGCAACTAGGCGAAATTTATAACACTCGTCAACCGCCATTAAATTGATACTTGATTTTGTACAACCATTTGCGCCAATAGGCTGGTGACCATGCGACAAGGGGACAAGTGTCTAAATATGGTTATCTTGTTAGGCATCAAATTCAGCTTGCATTACCATCTGCCATTTGGATCGAGTATAGCTTGGAGTAAGATGTAGATTCAGTAACACCTGTATTGTTAGCTAGAAAAACATGATGTGTGGGTGAAAAGTTAGCGATGCCGTCATTTTTGGCTCCCTTTTTTGACCCATTTCCTGCTGACCTGCAGAAGTACCACACGTGAGCCACGGACCACCGTTGTGGTGGGTGGTGGTACTCCGATGCTAAAGTCAAATAGGAATCCGAGGAAGGTGTAATGTTGTAATAGGAAATTTGTAGCGTACCTTAGCTTACCAACCTCATGTCTTATTTATAGTACAATGAGTCCTTGTTCTACCAAGTCATCGTAGGCGTAGTTTAGGAAGTAAATCTGCATGAAAATCCTCTTCTAATTAGGAGTCGTGTTGTATGAGGGAAGTTCCATGTTTTGAGATACGCGGGAGATAGTTCCCAATGCGAAAGTAATCGGTAGTTGCCCATGTGAAGCTGATCCTCGAGATACTTGCCTTAGTAGGATGTATGGGTATTGAGGATAGATGTGAGATGTGTGGGTCTAGCATGCTATGAGAGTTCGGGTTTGCCAGGCGAACTAAATTGAGCGGGCTTAGAACCGCTAGGGCCGGATTAATGTTGGGCTGATGCTGGGGGTCGTATTTCCTTGAGATCATCATGACATGTGTTTGGCTTTAAGGTGTGATCATTTTTATGTATCATCAGCTACTCCCACCGAGTTTGTGGAACGTCACATCAATTCGCTATGTCATCTCTTGAAAGGATGTGCCGCTCATAATGATAGATTTTGAATCGTTGCTTGAGTCGTGTGCTGCATTAATTGAACGTGTGTTGGTTCAACGAAAAAGAGGCTGGAACTCACCTTTTATTTAGGTCATCTACAGTGTAGAGCCTGACTCTTCTACTTTCTTTGCTTTCGAAGATATTGCTCTGATTAGAAAAGATTGTTGATCTTCTTCATGGCACAACAAAACCTTCTTGACGACACAATCTTGACCAAGGGCTTAGAGTTTTTCAAAGACAGATTGCTATCCGAGCCCGACCTTGCTGAAATTTGTACAAAGTTTGGAGTCCTGAGGACCTGCCATTGTATGTTCTGACGGGTGACCAAATGCCAATGTTGCCTCTGGTCGATTTCATCTGCTTGCATCGTGGGATTGTTTAAACCGGAGTGCGCTTTACAGTTCTGGACGTGATTTGGGAGTTCCAAGATCTTCTAAGGATTCCTCTGGCTTAGCTGGGGCCTAATGGATATAGGATCATCCTCATGATTCTGCATAGTGCTAAGGAGGCAGGTGTCAACGTGACTCCGCAGGTAATTCAACTGCTGACTTATCCTCGGCTGAAAAGTAATGCTATCTGTAAGATGACGTCACTGGTTTGCTTCGTTAGTCTGCCTGATGACTTCATGTTCTTATAGAAGCACTATTTTGGGGGGGAGAGTGATGTTTTTGGCTTAGAGAAAGAGTACTCGCGGTTTGCAAGAGTTGTAGATAGATCAAACCTTAGTGATGCGCAAGTCAAAACTCTGAATGATCGTCTGGTGTGCCTTGCAATGGCACCTTCTGCTGGTGTTGATTCGCGTGAGACCGTTCTGGTAAAAGGTTCAAGTGAAGATTCGTCTGAGGCTGTAGAATCTGATTGCCCCATTGTTGTTTCGCCTGAGAGTGGTCGCGGTACTGGCCATATTTCTTGTAGTTCAAGTTTCTCACCGTTTTTCTCTATGCACAACCAAAAGTATTGGAAGGTCCTTTGGATAATTCACTTCCTCCTTTACTTCCAGACCCCGTTGAGCCGTTTCACAATAAAGGGTTTCGCAATAAAGGGTCGACTATTATTGACAAGGGGAAGGCTACAAATGAAACCTGAGGATGGTGGCAACCGTGAAGGGTGGTGCTGGCGTGATTCCTGACCTGGGAAGCTTCATCCGGGTGCACGAATAAGCCTATTTTCACCAGACTTGGTGAAGATGGGTTCACAGGCATGGCACCAAGAGATTGACGTGGAGTATGCTTCGAGGAAGCATATAAGCAGGCGTCATAGCTGGCTGATGGATTGTGCTCCAAAGCCCGAG